>JAWWMK010053410.1:0-93882 GCA_035047105.1 Galeopsomyia nigrocyanea | reverse complement strand
AGCATGCAGCAAATTTAAGAACTCGATTTCTAATTTTAAGAAAAATTGTTCTTATTTGACGTTTACAATTTCGTATCATACAAGTCAAACTTTTTATTATATTTTTTATTTCTTAATTTTAATATATCAGCGGGTGTAAAACCCTTCAGATAGAGATATTACTTGAAGCTGAATTGTTCATTTAAAGATAAAATTTCAAATTCTATGAAAAAATAAGAACTGTCGTTCTTAAAATAAGAAAAATGTCATTTAAGTATGCAGCAAATTTAAGAACTTTTTTTTTTAGTGTATTTATTCGATATTGAGATTGCTCGTCGCATATTCATTTTCCACTCACTTGTAACTCCTGCGTGCGTATATATATATATATATATATATTGTTTTCGCAGTTCGAACTTGCGATATTGAAATATCTATTCAACACATAAACGATGCAATCGATTGCCTCGCGCGGTAATTTAATTATTTAACATAAATACGTTCATTTTTTCGAGGAAAATTTGCGCGAACTGCAAGTGTTACAGATTACCCGTTCATTGGACGAGATCGCGGACGAATTGGGTCGATTATTCGGAGAATAATTTCGAAGGAAAGATGATTGTTGAAAATAAGTCAGGGTATATTCACGACAATAGAACACTGAAACCCGAAATTGTAGCTCTTGTCTGAAAGTGTGCAATGGTTTAACAGCCTATTAGAAATTGCAGATACACCACATGACTGCTCTTTCCCGTCGTATACTACCCCCCCTTCCCCCTTCCCCTCCTCCGAGCTTTAGAGCCCTTCAGCGTTGAAGAAATTCGTTTATGGCTGCAGCTTCATACAGCCAGCAGTCCGCCGTGGCGCGCGGCGTGAATTTGGAGCGCGGGTTTAATGGCACTGCAACCTCAACAGCGATGTAATAGCGACGGCGGCGACAGCAGCAGCAGCAGCAGCAGCGGGAAAACAGAAAATTTTCGTAGAAGAGCCAAGTACTTGCTGAAGTCTCGTCGCGCGAGAAAGAGGGAGGAGAGAGAGGGGCCACTTGCTTGCTAAGGATATAGTCTCTCACGCGCAACTGACACCAGCCCTGCACAGCCGTAAGCCAGCGATATTAAGGAAACTTGCTCGCGCTGTCCTATACGCGCTGGCGCGCCCCGCAGCTTAATATCCCATCTAAATGCTGATTGTCCGCGCGCGCGAGCTTCGTTATTTCTCCTAATGCCCCGCGGAGCTTCGTCGCCGCGAACTTGGATGACGTTGCTGATCTCTTTGTGTGCGTGTGTGTGTGTGCTCTCTTCTTCTTCTTTTTCTTCTTTTTTTTTCCTTCGTCGCTTCTATACTTCTTCGCTCGCTTATCGATACTTTTAACGAGTACGACTATACGTATATTGTATATATGTACACTAGCATAGTTTCGTTGGTACAGCAGAAAGTTTGGCCGCTCTGCTATGTGCGAGGCGCGTGCCTGCCTCCGCATAACATTAGCCAGACGATTTCGCAAAGGGGGGGGGGGTGTATGAGAGAGTGCCTGTGTGCACGAGTCGCGCGCTGTGCAAAAGTGCAAAAGCCTTCCGCTCAGAGCGCAGGCCGCAGCTATTCGCTGACACGGCTGGTATTTTACCTTGGCTTAATGAATTATCGCGCGCGCACCGCGGCAAAAACGCTTAATCTTCCGCTGGCTTCGACTTATCGATGTTATGAATTTTAATTAGAAATCGTTGCTATCGATGATCAATCGCTCTATATTATGCGTGTCACTCGCGACACGGACTTTTCGTCTAATTAAATTTTTTTTTTTAATTAATTTGAAATTTCTACAAGCTGTGAGCAGTGAAGGTTCGATTTCCTGTCTGAATGCTGCACGTTATCGATGAAAACTTCATTAGCCATTGGACGGCTTGCTTGCGTCTATATATGTCTTTCGCGAATATTACACGAAAAAGAAATACTGGATTTTATTTTCCATCTGAACGCACGCAATACGTATCAATTACGGTAAAGTTTATTTTTCAATTTCATCGGATGTTCTATGTTTAAATTTATATTGGCACAAGAATTATAGATGTTGGACGTATTGCTTCTATCAATGAAATCCAGGATCAGCTATATTAATAATCCTGTACACATGAAGAGCAATCCGTTTGGCAATCATACGTGACTATGAGTATATAATCCTTTCGAGCTTAAGCTTTTCATCGCGGACAATATTAAAACGTGTTACAATCAGATATTTTATCGACTGATCACGCGCGGTCAATATTTGTCTCGTAACTTGGCGGTCTACAAACGCGTCGATCGTTATGACGTAAACTTGTAAATTGCACGCATAAATTAATCCGTACTGGTTTGATTGATTGGTTAGTAGTCATAAAATTTCGCTGGCTGCCCGATTGATGTTGCATGTTCTGGGCTAAACTGGCTACGTTAAACAATAAATGATTTAGTGAGCAAACACGGCAAGAAACATTAAATCGCTTTAAAAAAAATAATAGTACTACAAAGGAAAGTGCTTTAGGAAATTCAAAAAAAAAAAAAAAAAGGCGAAAGATATGCAAAAAGGCCGCAATTTCGTATTCCAGTATCGAAGAAAAATCCATTTCATCGAGTTTTCCGTATGACCAAAGGGATTAAGCTGGTGGAATCAGTATACGGCAGAGGAAGTCGATAAACCAGATCGTGTTTTCCTGCGAGTAGCAGCAGCAGCAGTAGCAGCAGTAGCCGTGGCAGCGTAAGGCGCCCGCAACTGAATTATAAACAAGAACCGCGCAGTTTTCATAACGCGGCGCCGGCGACTTTGTACCCAACTACGCGCGCGCGCGCGCGCCGTCGAGGCTTTTAATTTTATGAATATTGCATTATGCACCCTGCAAGTTTGCCTTCGTGAATTCATAAACCGCCGGCAACGCTTCTTCTTCTTTTTTTTCATGTTTCTTTCGGTTTTTTCCTCTCTCAACAGGGCGCAATTCTATCTCGCGGGACTAATAGTTTTGCTACTTCCGCGCTGTCTAGCAATCTACGGTAAATGTTTTTCTGTTCTTCTTATGAAAGAAAAGTATTTTTACTCGCGGCTTGCGAGTTTCTATTCAGATTACCTCTCGATCAATCCGTCGGTATGAAAAATTTCGTAGCGATGAATTGAAAATGATCCACAGTCGAATTTCGCTCGAGACGATCAGCTTGAATGGCTAATTATGTGTCGACTAAAATTTCAAATTTTAATATGGAATTCATTTGATCGATATATTTTTGGCTTGATGTCAGCATATTATATCATCAGAACTAGCGATTGGAAATTTTGATAATTAATAGATCAACGCTAAAGTTAGAAATAAAATTAGAGCATTGGCTTGACGGCGACGGTGGCGAGAGGACGATAACCCGCATGCATTGTCGGCCAGAGAAGACGCCGCCAACTTAATGACGTCGGTAGATCAAGGATTATTGGCCCGGTGTTCCTCCCCCTTTTGTGCGTGACGGTCTCTTATTGGCGCCGCTGGCGCTCGTAATTCGAACGGAAATATCGTTGGGATTAAAGTTACTCGCCGCGGATTTCATCGCTCTCAAGCAAGTGACCAAGTGAGATTGGAAAATGTTCTACTCCCTGTAGCTGTGGTGGGTGTGTGTGTATGTGTGTGTGTATGTCTGCGCTTGTATATATGGACGCCTCGCTTCGATAGTCGATGCTACAGTGCAAGCTCACGAACAAGTCCGACGGAGCATGCAAATATTTACCTCCCTTCGAAGCAACCTGTCACTTCCACTGATTCAAGAGGTTGCGCGCTCGCACCTCTAAAGGTGACGTGCCGGCTCCGAGGTCGGGTCGCTATATTTTCTATCGCCCGCAAGTATATAAAGCTTTGATTGACGACGCGATATATTTTTAATTTCAATCTCACAATTTGTCAGTTGAATAGTTGTATTGGAAACTACATTTCTCGTATGTAAAAATTTGATCGGAATTTCGTGAAATTTGTATGACACATCGTGTGAAGTTAGTCTTACAGGATTTATAGAACTGCGAATTTCATTTCCATTATGCTAGACGATTAATAACTTAGAAATACATTTCATACTTATTAGTTCAAACGGGAAATCGCAAACGATAAGACTTACAATTACAAGAAATGGAACGCAATGACTCACTGCTGAAACAAAAAAAATTACCCGATGTGTAATCAACAAATTGATTAACAATCTTACCGTGTTAGAACTAAATATTGTTGAAAATTGACGGCGCAACTAAAAAATGCCAATTCAGCATTGCGTTCGTTCAGGCCAAAGTTGAGACGACTACCGCGTAGCCGGCGCAACTGTCTGACCACACGACGATTACTCCACTTGATCGCTCGGCTAAGTTAGACTGTAACGTCGCCCGAGCCATCTTAGCAAAAGTTGATCGCACGCTCGACGAAAATGAAGTTTCCCCCATGAGATTTCATTTCGCGCACATATATATCCCCGAGCTCGGGGCGCGTTCCATTTTCCTCCCCCGCGAAGCGAGATATTTTTATCATTGAATTTTCGTTGGGAATAGGTAGCGGGCGCGCTCGCGCAGCAGTGCTGCGAGGGGGAAGAGCAGGAGGAGTATACGATAAAGCACGTTTTTAGATAGGCAAGGGCGTAAAGTCGTAAGAATGCGAATCCTGATATTGTTCGGCGAAAGCGTATCCCTTTAAAAAATGTACTCGCTTTCTCCCTCTCAGTTGAGTTTCTCATCCCTCGTGCAGGCGGACGAGCACTACTCCTTTTATCAAGCAACAATGAAATCTCGAGCCCGAGTGCAGTGCTATCTTTGCGTGTATATAGCTCTGAAGTCCTCGTGAATAATGCTCCGTCGCGAGATCTATCTGTGTATGTATGTATGCGTGTGTGTGTACTCACAGAAGAATTGTGGTTACGTGGAGTGCATGCATTTGCTCGCGTTCTCTCGCGAAGACATTTCGACAAATGTGCGCTGCTGCTGCTACTACTGCTACTGCTGTGTATCATCCTTGTTGCGCATTTTTACCATTATACTTGATGTACCAGCCAATCAAGACTTGATTTACTGCAGTTTCGGTTGTTAAAGTAAAATTCTGAAACGTATCGTATCTAGAAGACACACGCACACACATATACAACGGCCTCGCAGCAAACAAAGTCGAGCTTTCAAACAAAAAGCTGAATATCCGGAGGGGGTTCCGCAACAACGTCAAGACTCGTCATCTCGTGTTACAGGCATCAGCGGCAATGCCGTGGCGAGGGGGGCAGGCGGCAGAAGGGTCTAACGATCAATCAGCCGGGCGAGTGTAAAGCAAACAACAACAATGGCAAGAAACGCCTTGGTTGTGGCTTGGGGTGGGGTGTATGTATCCCGTAAAAGTATAATGCGGAGTCTGGCTCTGAAAATGGCTCTCCGCTCAGCCAGCCTCGGCGTCGGCGCCGTCGCTGTATCTCCGGAGATAAGCTCGATGTTCGGGAGCTCGTCAAGCTATCGCTCGCTCTTATCATGTCGCCGGCTTTCCCACCCGAGCCACAACCTTAATGTCCCACTCCTGCAAGTGATATCGATAGAGTGCATCTTCAATCCTGATTTACACCGCCGTGTGGGAGTATACATATACGCCATATACGTATATAGGAAGCGCGAGTACAGTGCAGCCGCGGCTGCTTACTCGATCTGCTACTGCTACTTCGCGCGTGTGCTGAATAAATCAGCAGTCATATTTTCGGGCGACAAACATATATACTTTACTGTTGCCATGAGCACGGGCGCGCGCGTACCAACGAAACTCGATAAACCAGTGTCTTACCTCACTCTCGGTCTTATCAGAATTCAATACGCATGCACACACATGCACGCGTCGCTCGCTCGCTCGCGGATTTCCATTTTTAGGGATACCTTCGTGCCGCATTGCGACACCCATTCTTCAGTTTCTCTCTCTCTTTCTCTTTTCAGCGGTGTAGCCTTTTTTTTTTTGCTTTCTTTCTCTCTCTCTCTCCTTCCAGCAAGGAATGTGATTGAATTTCTCTCGCTCGAGCGATCTCGCGTCGATTAGCCGCGTGTCCTACGAGAGCGGCAGATGAATTTTTTTAATTGAAAATCAGCCGCCTGGAAGCGCGTACATACGTTTCGCACGCTCTCCCTCCCTCCCTCCCTCTCTCTCTCTCTCTCTCTCGCTCTCTTGCTGTGTGTGTACTCTGTTAAATTGGATTCTCGATGATTGCACCTTTTATTCCGAGATCCTGCCGACGTTGTTATTTTTTCTACGAAATCTCGGTTGTACGGCTGAATTTTTCCCTTCCGATGTTTTTTTTTTTGCCAATGTTGGCGCGACCGAGAGCTTTACGATTTGACAAAGTAGCGAACTTTTTTTTTCCACCGCGCCCGACTTTTTCCGCGCACAATTTGCGTCGCGCCAAATGAATGTTACGGACAAAAGTTTGCCTATTTTTTCCTCTGAAAGCTCGCGGCTTTGTATAAAAAAGCTCTCTGTCGTAGAGTAACTGTAAAGCTCACTAGCGCTTTTAGCAGTTTATTTTACGAAAATTTCGGTTGATTGAATGATTAATCCGCTCGATCCAATTGTAAAGCTTTCCAAACTGGATTTCCTCTACGGCAAACGAGTAGCGTATACAATTCTGCAGAGTTTTATTTGCTAAAGCGATCCTAACATCTTTCAATTTAGTTCAATTAATCGATTCCTGCTGAAATCTCGGTCGGTTGGAATGAAATATTCATTAATACCGAAGACGTGTGAACATTAATGGAAGGAAAGACGCAGTGCTGTAAGAGAAAAATATCTTGTTATGTAAATGGTGGAAATTGTATTAAGTGTAAAAACAAAGTCGATAACCGACAAAACTCCTAAAAAATTCATGCAATCGAGATGGCGTTGTATATGTGACGTTCATCACGCAGAAATAGCTGCTAAAAAACACTATTAGAGAGTACCCACATAGCAACCGGGTAATGCATAATTAACGTTTTCCGGGGAAAATATCATCCTCGAGAGCGGCGCTTGCACAATTCGTGGAAGTTGATTGTTTCTGGCGTTGGGCGTCGTAATTAGCGCGCGAGCGCGCTCGTCCCGAAGTGAGTTTTTGTGGCTGTAGGGTGACGATGGTAGTACAGGGGTAAAAAAAAAGAAGAAAAAAAAGAAGGAAAGCTCGGCCCTTTCACAATGAAGCATTGTTCTTCTTCCCTTTTTTGTTTCATCCCGGAAAAAAGCGGTCAGCGGGCTTATTAGTTTTCGCGAATCCGGCGTTTGACCATTGTCTCCGCAGCTAGGCGCCCTCGAGCCAATGAAATAATTCACTCGCTCGGAATGATTGCGTTCTTGCGCCCCTCCGATTGTTTTCTACTCACAAAGAACTATGCGCTTCTGTTTTATATTCTTTCTCGCTGCAGTGCGCGCGAGTTCTTTTTATTCAATTCTTGATGGAATCTAATTTTGCATGACTACGAAATACATTTTTTTCTCCTCTATTCTTTATAAGTTTGATGTGCACATGCAGGAATTCGTTCGAACTATATTTGTGTGCTCGAGAGGGCAGATATGATAAAGTCTGTTGACGCTCTTCTCTAGTTTTTATAATTTTTATTAGCGCATCCGAGGTACCGGATCAATTTTTCATCTCGCTACCATACGAGGATCGCATCCGATCGCATGGTTTATTTAAAAAAAGATAAATCTAGCAATAGGATATTGAGTTTTGAGTAAAATAGAGAGATTCAATATCCGTGGGTTATCATTCAATAATAGTAAACGTTGAAAAAATAGATTGAAAGTTACGTTTCAAATCGAGATCCAATAAGCAGAACATAGAAATAGAAAAAAAATGGAAAAAATACGAGCTACAGTGCGCCAACGGAAATAAGCGCCGAGCGTCGATGTGCAAATTTGGTCTAACCAGTTTTTCCCATTTGCCAAGCGCGTGACAGCTTCGCGTCGCGCGGCAGCGTGGCGACTGCTATATAGCAACGAAATTCCGTGATAGACTCGTCGTCATCGTCGTCGTCGTCGTCGTTGTCGTCGACGGAAAGTCGCTCGCGGGGAAATATATTCAAAAGCGAGACGTCGGCCGATCGATAAACACGACTAGCTCTCTCTCTCTCTCTCTCTTTCTCATGCACGTGAGCCGAGGCCGAAAGTAGCGCTATTCCATTGCGAGTAACGGAAATACTTTGAATGGGCTAAATAGGGGCGCAGAGCTCGAGTTCCGAACCGTGAAAACGAGACTCGCCATGGGAGAAAGTCCGAGTTTAGCTCGTTCACTGTTATAACTGTCTAAAGGATGTTTTTCCATTAGCCATAACTATGCGGCAGACTTTTGACCATATATAGTGCTGCGGGCTGCGCATGCAGCGAGCCAAAGGGATGATTCGAAATTTTAATCATCGGACGCTAGGGATCGGAAAAATTCTTCGCGCATTGAAAAGAAAAAAGATTTATTGAAAACAGTTTTTTGTGCGCGTAATTTCGCAAACAAATTCGTATTGAATTTAGAAATTTGAATTTCGCTACTCTTGCAAAAAATATTCGCTGAAATAGTGCAATACCTGCAGAATTTTCAAACGTATTCATGGAATAATATCGAGTATTCTCTTTTACTCTATTTTTCATTGCTTATAGTAAAATCGCCAAAAATACAAGAACAACGAATTGGCCGTCTTTATTTGATCAAATTACAAGCGAGAAATACAGACAGCAACACAAAAAAAATCTAACATTATACATAATAATTCAATCGACAGCACAAGCAATTGCTATTATTTGGTTTTACAAGCGAAACGTGTAATTTCAAGTCGGATAAAGCAACGTGCAGCAAATCAGCAGCCACATACACGACGGGAGTCGGCCTCATTATCGGAAAAGTATTTACAAACTGGAAATGCATTCGCACTAGCTAAGCTAATATCCGGCGCCGACACCGACGCCGCCGCCAGCGGAATGAAGCCGGATCGAGGCTCTCATCCGAACCAAATCCACTCGTCGTGCTAGCTCATCATCAGGCTCCCGCGCTACCGGCTGAATTGAATTTTTGCCTTTCTTATTATTCCTCGCCAAAAGAACTGCAATAGAATGGATGTATCGATTTCGATTCTTTTTCTTTTTCCTCTTCTTCCTTTTCTTCCAGTTTACGTCAGTTGAATTCCAGCAGCCAATTAAACTTGTACAGTAAGCTCGACTAATGTTTCCAAAGTTTGCTCGAAATTCAATTTCAACTGCCAATACATATGCGCTTTATATATAAATCTCGTTTCGTATCCTATATACTCTCTTGTACATCCTACGTGCGAAGAGTTGCATCTTTACGTCAAAATGAAATTCACGCGAAAAATTTTCATCCCGGGTATAATCAGCACGCGAGCGCACATAAAATCAAGCTGAAAGCCAAGTTCTGCTGCTGAAAAGAAAAAAAAGAAGCTCGACTTTCTTTTGAAAAAGCTGAAAAAAAAGTTCAAAGTTCTAGCGAAGATTCATCTTGCACTAGGTGAGAATTACGACCAATGAAGATTTAATTTGACGCCGGATAGATTGCCACAGACAAGAAAAAATCCATTGAAAACGAATGGACAGATAAGAATACGGCTATTTCAAATAATGAAAGGAATGTTTGAGTATATAACATGTTATTTCCATTGTAACACTGACAGTGTATATATAGATGAAATACTAACGTGATTCCAAGGTAATAATGAAAATAAATGTAAAATTTCTTGGAAGGTGACCCACATGGAAATGCATTTCATCTTGACAAATATAGCGATATGATATCGATTTAGTTTAATAACGCAAACGAGTTGTCTAGCGAATCACGTGATTTTTGTCGTTCCTAACGGAAAGCAAGACACACAGCTCTCGCGCAGCTGATGAAATATTAAGATGCGCAGCACGTCGGCAGGATGAGCCCACTCGGACAAAAGATGCTCTGAAGAGGCAGACAAGCAATATGCAGCGAGGGCAACATACGCTCGCGCGGTGCTTGGCCCAGATGCAACACACTCAGGCGCAGGCCGTGCTCATTACGCCAAGTCGGCGCACACACACCCACACTCCCTGAAGCCGTGCGCGTTCAGCGCTGAGCTCTGCCAAGTTCGGTGACTCCTTTCTTTTCTTCTCTTTTTTTTTCTATTTCTCTCGCTCTATCTGCTGGCTCACTATTATTATTTCGACTAAGAGACTATAACGGATCTTCCTTCGCGTGGAGAGTTTGTTATTGTTATTGTTACTTCAAGACTACGTTTATTTTGAACTCTGCAGAGATACACGAAGTACATGTATTGTACGCAGGCTTGATTCCCTATAGTCATTAGAGGCATGCAGACTAGTCTCTACCATCACTTTTGGAAGAGTGTGGGAGGCAAAGTCTTTTTACATGCATCATGACTGGAACTACAGTTTAAGGTGGAATCCGAACCACCACTTGCGGAGATTATGGCTTGCCAAAATTGCTCATTGGTTTTGGAATAATTTGATTCTGGAAAGCTGGAGCTCTCTCGTTAGCTGATTCGCTTTCGATAAAGATGCTTCCAGAATAAATACGTGTTATAATTCGTAATAATACTCGGAAAAAAGTTTGCCTGCAAGCTCGACGATCGGCTGAGATTAGCTCAGTTATATTGCATCGTTTGGGATATACTTAGTTTTGGATACTGTGCAGAAGGCGAATCGAGTTCGAATCTGATACCTAAATTATTCAATAAAATTTCCATTCTTAATTGAACCTATTTCAGACAAACGTAATAGAAACTGCTGGAAAATCAACTTAGAAACTAATTCGTTTATTTACAGGCTCGAATTTATTGAATGGGATTACGCTCAGGTCAAATCGAAATTTCATTTAAAATCGAAGTTCATTTCGAATGCAAGTCAAATAACTAACGAGAATTTGGGCAAAAAAGTTCCATGAAGATTCAACAGAAGTTTCGCACTCAGACCTCTCAACTTCTTCTTCCGAACTAGCCAACAGATTGAGTTTTCGATAAATCCATTAGAGTTTAAAGCAAAAAGGTAGACATTCCCTGAGCTAATATTCGTAAATGGCATACTCGAAAAGCTGCCAGAATATCAATGTTGGCTTATGAAAAAAAAAAAAAAAGATTTACTCGAGAGCGAAAATTTGGTAAAAGCCAAGCCATAAAAGTTGAAACCGCGGGAGGTCAAAGCTTTAGAGCTCTCTGGCATCCCCGCACACTCGAAACTAGAAAAATTTAACGCAAGCGCACGCCAAGCGAGCTAGCTAGAGAGAGAGACGCAAACGCGTATAAAGCGCAAAAAGCATCCCCTTGAAAAGTCGACTGTCGGGGGGGCAGGCAGAGGGAAAGCTCTGAGGGAAAGCTTAGTACTAAAGTACCAGTCGAGCCAAATCGAAAAGGTTGCCTGGTCAGTGGGCGCGCTCTTGTGAGTGCTCGAATCTCGAGGAAAAGCGTGGAAATTCGTCGATCGCTTTGACTCGTCGCAGCCGCGCAGCCACCGCACGGACAATGCGAGACGTGCGCGCTCAATCCACAGAACTTGCCGAGAACTTTGAAACGCTCGCGCGCGCCGCAAGCCCAAGTTGGATCTAATGAAACTTAGGCGGAGAGAGAACTGCCATTGTGCGGGATGCTACCGTAGAATTCAGTAATTCGCGGGGAAAACTCAACTGGCGAGAGTGGGAGTAAGAGAGAGAGAGAGAGAGAGAGAACCTATCGTAATTATAATTTAACTGGCAGATAGGCATATAATACGACTTGGCTGTTGTAATTAATTTTTTTTCTACACTACACACGCGATAAGTATACATCGTGCAGAGGACAAACCACGAGCACACGGCCGAATTAATTAGCATCGCGGTATGAACAGTCTCCGTTGCACATAGCGTCTTTCTCTCTCTCTCTCTCTCTCTCTCTCTCTCTCTCTCTCTCTCTCTCTCTTTTGCGGGCTAACGCGAATAAAGCTACGATAATCCCCGCTGGACGGAAAAAAGGCGTGTCGCTGAGGGGGATGGCTTTAGCCAGGGGATTCGCGCTTTAATTAGGGATCTGCCCCGGCAATAACCGTCTATTTGCCGAGATTATCCAGACTCCAGCCAGAGAGAGAGAGAGGCAAAGAGAAAAACTCGACGATGCGTGACTCGGCATACGAAAATCGCGTCCACTGCATTTCCATGACAGTCTCTATATAGCTCGCTACTACGCTGGCAAAATTGACAGCGGTAATGCGATTTCCGATTCAGATCTCACGGTTTTATTTTCTCTATCCGACAAGGTAAATTCACGGAGTAAGTACAGAGTATGATTTTTCATATACGCAAGCTCTCTATCTTCTTTCGCGGGAAACACGAGACGCGCACCCGGCCCGGCCGAGTCGGCCGATCGGATTTCATCCGGACTAATTTTCTACTGCCGATCGTGATAACCTAGATACGACTTGGAATTGAATTGCCTTGGCCCGCGTGCGCGCTCGAGCAACACGTTGATTTACTTACTCGCGTCTGCCTGAAGAAGAAGTAAAAAAAAACAAGGAAAAAGAAGCTCGACGAGAGATAAAAAAAAACGGAAGAGCTGAGCTTTCTCTGCGGACTTTGCCAAGAAAAACAGAAGGCGTTTCTGCGCTAATTTTGGCTTCGTAAATATTTTATCATTTATCTTTCTCACGGCGCTTCCTCGAGTTAGAGTTCCTGGCGCAATTTGAAAGTTTTCATCAGCGTAGCTAATTGAGAGAGAGAGAGAGAGAGAGAGAGAGAGAGAGAGAGATGCAATTTTGCTACACTTTTCATAACTTTTTCAATTCAACTTCCTGTGAAAACCCGCTCAATATATATGTTCTTTATCGTTAATATCAAAGAACGTTCATTAAGGGTTCTTAGGCAGTTTGACAATTTATTTTACCGAACACAGTTCGTAAGTATGATGACTTCTCAAAAGGCGCATGATTTGCATCATTTTCATTAACCCACAAAAGAAATTGGAGCAGAGATTAAATGAAAAATACATATACAATTTTTGTCTCGGAATCAGAGTGCATGCAAAATTAACTAAATTCTCTTTCAGCTAACGTAAAAGAGAAATTCTTTTGTTCTCTTTAAACTTGAACGTAAAAGAAAATTCTCTCGGTGTTTCAGCTTCCAGAAGAGATGTCGCTTTGCCATATTTTTCGAACAAGTTTATTCGTAAAATTGAAATGAGAGGAAGAAATGCGAAATATCAGTCAGCGAGTCTATTCTTTTCAATGCAAAATCGAATTCCGAGGGGAGCGCTGTGTGTACACGTTCGGAAGTATGCGGATGGATGCACGGCTTTATATATACTTTCGCCAACGGAAATTCTCGCGCAGTGGCTTTCTGTGTTTATGCGTCGGTCGGCGGTAAGGATATTGTACGGATTTCAATGGAAGCAGGAGAAAGAGCCGAAATTCCCGCTGTTGTTATCTGCGATTGCGGACTGCAACTATTTCCCACATTCATACTTTATTTTCTCTGCGCTTGAAATTCAGCTTCTCTCATTTTCCATTGTTTCAATTGTCTTTTTTCAAATGTACTATTTTCCTAGATAAATGTATTCATTTTTGTTTTTTTTTTTGTAAAATTTATATTTGCTATAGAGAAAATTTCAGCCGAAATGGTTTTATTCGTGCATGTGAGTCGCAAAACATTTTATGATAAAATCTACTCTCAAAAGACGTTGGTTGCGTGAAAAACGAAAAAATATTTTCTCGAAAACAGCGTTACATCCGATAAAAAAATTTGCTTTGCATCCAGCCTTCCAAGATCCTCGGTCTGTCGATGCAATAATTACCAACTGTTAGATATAAGTTGGCTTGGAGCCATTTCAAATTTACGATTGACAGAGTGAGTGAGAGAGAGAGAGAGAGAGAGAGAGAGAGAGAGAGAGAGAGAGCGCGAGCACGAACCAACGAGATATCCAGTATAGCGGCCGGCCCGCTAAAAGTGATTTCTCGAAGGCGGCAACCCTGGAGAAATAACTTTATAAATAGCCAATCGGACGAACCAAGCACGATCGATCTAATCTTTTTTCTACCGTTTTTCTCTCTCTCTTCTCTCTTTCTATCCATTATTTACCGTACGAATTGGTGGCTTTGAACTGCTGACGAAACGCTTCGCGTGCATTCTGTAAATCCTCAAACAATGGCGTGAAATCTGCTTAAAATAACAGTGGCAAACGAATCCCAATCGATCGCATGGAATTAGCTGCGGCCAATTAGTTGTGTTTACGCGGGCCGCGCCAATGAATGCACAAAGAAACGAACGAGAGAGAGAGAGAGAGAGAGAGAGAGAGAAAGGGAAAAGAAACACAACGAACGTGCTTGGTTTCACGTGTGTCCGAGGTAAACTGCCGCCTCGTGACGACACTGTATAAAGCTGCAAGCTCTCGCTCCGCTCTCTCTCTCTCTCTCTCTCTCTCTCTCTCTCTCTCTTTCTCCCCCGGGGGTAAACTCGCTTGCGGTCAGTGCAATTGCAAGCGTGCGCACTCCGGCTGTAATAAGAGATGAGATTTACTTTTTCTTTTTCTTTCCTTCTTTTTTACGCGTATGACGTTACTTATCCTTACGCGCTTTATGAGCTATATCTTTCTCTAAATAACTCTGGAATAACTTTGACGCGGCTAACTAATTTTGCCTTCACGAATAGTTGTGGGAATTCAAATTGTACGATATAAGACAATATTTCAATATCACGTATCACATCCCACATAATTTACGGCTTCATGGTAAATTAAATTGCTCTAAGGTTTTTCTGCATTTCAAATTACAATTCAGAATGAAGTGTACGAAAAGTATTCTACCCATATCTTTCATTTCTCGAAATGATAAATAATATCAATAAATAATATGCCATATAGTTTGGTTTGATGAAATGGAGGTAAATCTACTACTGAAAATCTTTTAAAAATCTTTGTACCTGACATTATACATCAAAAATATTGAAATGTCAAACTTGTAATTACAAATTGTGTTGAAATATGATATTTACATAAATTATTTCCAAAACTTGGAATGAAAGAAGTATGTAATTCAGATATTTTTGAGAAACCATTGCAATTCTTTTTCCGACTTTCTCAACGAATGAATTCTTACATAAAATGTCACTCACTGTCAAACAGTGTCTGTCTGGTTGAAACATTTCAATAATACGAGATGTGCAATTGTCACGGTGATATTCTGCAAATACCACAAAAACTTATCTCATTTAATCTTGAATTTAAATATTGGATTTGTCAGATTGTTCATCTTGTTGCCAATCACTGTCACATTAAAAGCCAATTGTAATGCCGATTCAAAGATTAAAGTTATTTTCGATCCTGCATGATAGGCATTAATACGGCATCAACTTCGAGCTTGTAATTTGTGTGAAAGCTTAATGATACCTCTTTGTTTGACTTTACGATATTTATAGCATTGAATGAGATAAAAAAAATGTTAATGTCAATTACCAATCGGAAAATCTTGAATCTGAAACTCCATTGATTCAATCGGGACTTTTCAATAAATCAAAGTATTCCGTAACAGGACACTAAAAAAGAAGAAAGCCTAACTGCAAAGAAGAAAGTTCTATCTGCCGAGTAATTTTTTGCTTGCGCATACAGAAAAAAGACAAACAACAACAATGCTGCGACTAAAAAAAAAGAAGTGGGGTGGGGGGGAGGCAAGCCAGAACATTTGGACGCCAGCTAGTATTTGCCCCAAGCGAGCCGTAGCCTGTAAAACAAAGATCGTTCGTGACTCGCTCGTAAAGCAGTGAGTGAGTGAGAGAGAGAGAGAGAGAGAGAGAGAGAGAGAGAGAGAGAGAACAGTAGCAGACAGGCAGCAAGCGAGTATAACAGCAGTCGAGCGCAAAAAGAGTTGTCGTCGCCGTAGTCGGAGGAAACAGACGAGCGTAGCAAATCCAATAACTATCGGCAACAGCTCTATAGAACTGCCGAAAAAAAAAAGTCGAATAAAACGATTGACTGGCAAACGACACTTGTCGGCGTGCGCTCACATGCACACGTAACACACGTATACACAAGAAGTGCTTACTTGCACGAGCTCTCGACAAAAGCCTCGTTATTCAAACTTCGGAGAGTGCGTCTTTTTCAGCGACGAGTCATCGATTGCACTGGTGCTGCGTGCACATTCTACCTCGACATCGAGATAGCGCAACGTTGTTGCGATTGAGGGCATTGTCATCGCAACAATACCTCTCAGCGGCCTCGCAAACAATGCCGCGGATTTTAGACAATCGGCCGTCGATCGAAACTGTTTCTCTCTCTCGCTCGCTCTATCCCGAGCTTTTGTTATATAGCCAGAGGATCGCACATAAATGCCACGCGAACGACAATCGCTAGCGTAAGCTGCAGTTCGCGCTTGCCCCCCCCCCCCCCCTCCCTCTATCCCATGTTTCGTAATTGATCGGGCTTGTTTACATTGTTATTAAATGTTCGAGTTGTCCGTAAGCATCAATGGCTCGTCAATGTTTAAGCATCGTGCGCCATTAATGCTTAATGGGGCTTTGTAGAAACTCATCTGCCTCGGTTGGCCTTTAGTCCCAACTAAACCACGTAGTGGTCTTGTTAAATTGCACGGAACGAAAGCAAACGACAATGGCGTGATTTTCAGCTTGGTATCGTAAAAAATGTGAGAGACATTTGTGTCATTTTGAAAGCTGGATTTCTGTTAAATGAAATCGACTTTGACATTGAATGGGACTGCGTTGAAGAAGTCAAAGTATTTGGAGAGGGAATTGAATCCGAAAAAAAAATGCTCGCTCGAACGTAGGAGCTCTATCTTATCTGAAAAGTTTCAAGTGAATTTTCCAAAGGCTGCTTCATATTCGATCGGGCGTACGTCGCTTACGCCGGATCTTACAATGTCCAACGTAATAGGCAATTACCGAGGCCACGGACGTGTATCCAATATAAAAGGCAGACACGGCTTAGGCGAGGGCCAATTCAATTACTAGGTCCGCTGCCGCCGCTGCCGTCGACGCCATCGACGCCGTTGTGCAGCGGTCGTCGTCGTCGTCGTCGTTGCAAGCTTCTATCGCCTTTCTTGATAATTCGATAATCGGGACCGTATTGTAAGTCGTAAAATTTATCTCGTCCCTGAAGCTAATGTGTCAAATGGGTGGGGATGAGAGGGCGGCTCCTTATCGAATTAGCGCACGAACTCTGGCGACGCCAGGTGCTTTTCCTGGTAACACATTGCCCTCTTGATTTTTTTTTTGCTCCAGCAAAATGGACTTTACTCTGCAGTTGAACCTCTTTTAAAATGTTCCCTGCCGCGGTAAGCTGATTATACGGGTATTATATAGCTGGAAAGTATGGAGAGCGAGAAAGAAAAGAATTATGTTGGGTAAACTCCATTTCAAAGCTCTGGAAAAATCTGGTTTGCTTTGTGCGCAACGCCAATCTGCATTCAAAACAAATGTTTGTACGCGGCTTTTATGCTTCGGAGAATACAAGCAAAAGGGAAAATACGCCATTACAGTTTTGCATTGAAATAAATTTAAAATAAACTTTTTTCCACCCTAGTCTCTGTAAAAATAATTCCCGTTGGACGGGAAGGACTTCGAAAATATATGCAAAAAAATGTGCACAAAGCTGATACGTTCGGAATTGTTTTGTTCAAATTAATCTTTCACGCTAAAGGATTTCGACTTTCGTGAAAAAAGTCCATTGAAAAAATGACAAATAAAAGCGCATATCCGGTATGGGGTAGGGTGGAAATGGAGATAGCTATACGTGCACATGCGTCGTGAATATTTAAAAATAGAGCTTGCAGGAATGTGCAGCGCCCTCTGCTGACGAGAACGTGGAAGTGGCAAGAAAGAAGCTTTACCAGCCGAGTGCAAGCAGGAAATTGGCAGCGACAAAGTTGCCTTACCATGTGCTTCATCGGTAAGTTCAATGAACTTACTGGGAGGGGCTGACAATGAGTTGACTGAAATAGTCACAGCTGGCGCTACCATTAAAAATTTATGCAAGATGAAAATTGGCAATGTATAATTTTTTATGAGCCAATAAATCCACTATTCAATTCAATTCAAGATGAAAATTCAAACCCTACGTTATCTGAAATTCTTCATTCTCAAACATCAGATCATAGATATTTACTCTTACATATTGTTTATCTGCTCCAGATTTAGAAAGGAAAGCATCGATATATTTGTAGATTTGCTCGTTCATTATGTATTTTGATACTTGTCCCGATAAAGATTTGCAAAGTTGTGAATTGCTAAGTCCATTTCTCAGGTTTACCAGGGCACAGCTTGATTGTCAAAAGTTTCTCGAGGACACAGCGCAAGCCAGCCACCACCACGAAAACTTATCGGATAAGATTATTCTCGCATGCAAACACACGTGACAAGGCGTGCCGAGAGCTCACTGAAATCCAATTAAATAAGGCGGCTTGGTCAACTCAATTCACTCGTACGCGCACGATAAATACTCGTTCGCGTAGTTTGACATTTCGGTGAACAGAAACTCACTCCCGATCCTCTCGCACCTTACGCTAACCGAGTTACTCTCGCCGCGAATCGGAATGTTTACTTGAGAAATTCGCTTTCGCGCGCCCCAAAGACAAGTTGGCTTTTTCAACAGTCCACATTCTTGGCTCTTTATTATAACTTGGTCTTAAAATGCAAAGAGATTACGTTATCGCGCATCTGGACATTCAATGTTGAAATAGCATGAAAAGAAAGTATCGTTTTTCCTTAGGCTGATTTCATTGCGAGCTACTGAGAGCAAAGTTGATGCGGGTAGCATCAAGGGCTTTGATTTATAAGCTTACTTTTTTCAATTTTCCATTTGGAGAAAGAGCGAGGAACGAAGAAAACGCAATTAAGCGAGAGTCGGGTATTAAAAAAAGCTTCGTTGTTATTTCTTTCCCATTCTCTCTCTCTTTCTTTTTTTTTTCTTTGGCTATTTCATTCGACTCTCAATTTAATACGTGGCCCGGTTACGCGAGCGATGAGCTTTTCATTGTGAGTAGCTGTGCGGATCCTTTATATAAATGAATTATAGAGCGGGCACGTTCAGCTATTCTACCTTAATCCTCAGGATTACAAGCCCGCTACTCGTCGCGTCGCGCGTCTTTGTCTCCGAAGGAGTCAGAGGTAGTTGCAGTATACTATACGTCTTGTGCTCTCCCATCCGTCTATTATTTTCCCCTTGTGCTTGCGGGATTTGCCGCTTGAGTATTTATTGTTTCCGCGATCAATATACCGCGCTTAAATTGCCAGGTATATGACCTGTGTACGATTTGTCGGATAATTGCGCTGGATTTATATTTCAGTCGATAACTCGCTGCTTTTCTATTGCTTGTAAAGCTTGCGCGATATTACTTTTTCAAGATTGCCGCGGTGCTTCATTGCGTGCTCGCAGATGTGGATTCGACTGGAAATGCTTTTTATTTTTGTTTCGATAGATTTTTTTTATGGAATCGAAATGAAAGAGACCTAAAATTTTTCATCAATACTGACACTATTGCGATTGCATTTTAGCCATTTATATGAATATCGAGTAGACTGGTGAATTTCAATAGTTCTCAAAATATGAAACTAAAAAGAAAGTACAAAGATTCCAACCAGTATGAGAGCTTATTGATATACTATGAAATGAAAGAGATATAGAGGAAAATTTTCAAATGAATACACTGTACTTATTGAAAATATATTTCCGAGTCGAGTTGTCAACGAAACAGATATAGAAAATAATTTAAACCAGTGATATAACTCTCTCGTTGCGATAGCAATTGCAAAGTGGAAAGCAACTGTCTCGGTAAAATCTTGAGAAATATAAGAAACTTAGGTAATCCGAAAAAGTGATGATTTAAGAAAAATGTATAATGTAAAACTCGTCACTTGTCATCGATTTATCTCATTGCCAGACATAGCTATTCTCATGGTCGTATCGCGTATAAAAAATTAAAAGAAAGTGTCAGCTGCACAACGAAACGAGGGAAATTCTCCTTCACACTTTTCCTCTTGCCTCTTGCTAGCGATCGAGTACGTTTTGCTCGCGCCGCAGCCCTTCTTTTGTGTCGAGACATAAAGCCGCACACCCCATTTACTCGCCGACTCCTTTTCCCGCGAGCGCGAGTTGCACTATGTAAACGAGACGCTCGCGCCGTTTTTTTTTTTTTTTATTTTTCCACAATCGCCTGTATGCGCTCACGCTTCTTTCTGCGTGAATTTGCAATCTCCCCGAGAGACGCTCGTTCGAAACGGCAATTGTAATTGTACGTCGTGCATTTCGTGTATATATGTGTAGCGTGCGTTCGTGTTTATGATGAACGTATAATAACTGTTTCGAGCGGTGAAATTGCAGAAAAGGCTTGTGTTTCCGATGCTCACTTCATATTTAATTAATTCCCAATTATAGCGCGGCTTCTTGAAATGCAGAAGAAAGAACTTGCAAGCTTTCATTTAGACATTCTTTCGGCCGGAATGTTATTTGAAATTCACGCTCGTTGCAGCTTTCATTTGATTCTTTGGTCGGTTTTAATCACGCTTTTGGAAAAAAAATTCATCGAGTCAACAACTTTGAAATTGCGCATCGATAATTTACGAAAGCCTTCAATGAATATAAGGGAGTCTCTGGACGAGTCTCCATTGTACTTCACTTCTTTGTTCTAATGAAATGAAAATGGTTCTTTAAAAAAAAGCTCTATTGATTTTACATTTCGATTAATGGCCGTGGTACTAAACGATCCGACGTGGAAGTTAATCTCTCTTTATTTTTCAACTTTCAGGAATAATAATACCAAAAAGCGTGGCTTGCCTTCAAAAAGTACTTCATCAATTTATTAATTGTAAAATTGTTTTCATTGAAACTTCAATAACCTCGACAAATACAGCAAATTCAACAACAATCGAAAAATTTGCAATCGCCGCTGCCGCACCGCCAGTAGGCACGTAATTCATCGGTTCAGCAGGACAATCGAAATTCTCCCCTTCCCTCTTCCACACAAGCGAGAGACAAAAAGCCGTTTCGCGTCGCTTTCATCTCGACGAATAAATATTAATCGTGCGTTTTATAAAACCGTGGAATTCGCGCGGCGCATTGTTCTATCCCTCGCGCAATTCGTGAGGTTTGTATGTGATTTTTTTTATTTCGTGAAAAAATTCGCTACCCGATCTACATTCTCAAGCGAGCGCGCATTAACGCCCTTTGATGTATCTCTTCCTCTTTTCAATCTCATCGCGCGACTCGCTCTTTTCCCTCTTTTATAGCACGACAGTCTGTCGCCTTCTCCTCCTCTTTTCTCTTTTCCTCTCTCTTTCTCTCTCTCTGGAGAGTAGCTATCCGAGAGACAGAGAATGGATTCATTCCGAATGAGATTATACGAGTCCTCGAGCTTTTAAACTCCTGGCTTTTTCTTACGCTTTGCCGGCACGCCGAGGGAGATAACTTTGGCCAGAGAACTCAAATCAATCATGACGGTTTTGCTCAGTCTTCCGTATAATTCATATATTTTGAAAGTAAAAAACACCGAGGAGCTTTTTTTTTTTAAATTCTGCATAGGATCTAGCAATTGGCGAGAAAACAGTCCTCAGGTGGCATCTTCTCGAATAGCTACGCTCCAAGTATTCTCTAGCCTAGCACTTTCCCTCTTGAGTCTAATACAATTGTGAGAGTTCTCGTGTGTGCAACTGTTCTCTCTCGCTCTCTCACTCGTAGTGGCCATTACGGGGAGGCCCCCAGCTCCAAGCGCACTCTGCCATATTAATGGTTATTCGCGCGGAATGCGCCGCCCCTGCCGCCGCGTTTCTGGCTTATACCTACCTTCGTTGTTCTCGTGGCTAATGTCGCGATGAAAGCTCCGCGAGCAACGGCGTGCACACTCCCTCTAGCTCCATAACGCGACGGATTATCTTCACTGCGCCTCCTCGCAGTAGCGCGCTGCCCTTTTATTTTTATGGCGCTTCTTCGCTAACTCCTACTTCTCCAGCTGCTCTTTTACTAAATAAATACTCCAAACTTTTGTCTACTCTGCTCTCGAGTTCGTGTGGTTCAACAGAACAAAGTTGGACAATGGGGTTTTAGCAAGTCAAAAGAAATGTTTTCTCATTAAAAAAAAAAGAGAGCTCTTGTTTCGTCGCAGCCCGGTCATTGGAAATTAAAGGTCGAAGTAAATGAAAAAAAAAAACTACGCACCTCAAGGCACGTCGAATTTTAAACTAATTTACAAAGTGGAATCCTTTGAGGAGCAGCACCGCTTCAAAGGTGAACAAAAGCCTTTCAAATTCTTGCGCTTTATAGTAAACGAATTTCATCAATTCGTGCGCGTCGAAAAGTTCACTCGAGCGCTGGCTGACCGTGGCGTGGGCGCGTTCGCACTATATATATATATATATATATATATATATAGACGTGTGTAGTTAAAACGTTCCAATTGCTCGCGCGTCGCGACAGACGAAACTCCAAGAATTAATTATTGTCCTAGTGTTGCAGTAAGCTCCCCTTTGTCGCTGTAATTACATCGCATGTACGTGTGTTATGTATTTTGCTTTGCCGTGTAAGAGAAAACTTGCGTGCGGTTTAGCGAGAGGACAATTTTGCGTAATGCTCGCACGGAGGAAAACCGATTAGAATCTCATTTATCAAGCTGAGTTATTGACACGCTCGACTGATTAATTTCGCAGACTCTGAAGAGTCTTTTGGAGAGCTGCGCGCGCACGGGGCTCCACTCTCTAAACCCCGATTATAATTAATTCGTTCATTTATTAAGCGAGATTAAGCGGCGCAGCACTTGCCCCCGGAGCCAAAGAGGATTTACGAAGGATGCTTTGGGTGAAGAGCTATTGCAGGGATGAAAAGTACTGAAAAAGAGATTTAGAGAGCCAAAGAAAAACACTCTATTCACCATCACTGTTTTTATTAACCGAGATTCCATTATTGATTTTTTTTTTTCGTTTATACCTTATATACCCTTTTCCATGTTCGACTAACTATTTACACAAATCGTTCGTTCGTTTGATTTAATTTGTTTTTTTTTAAATCGGATGCATCGCTCCGCGCGCTTACAATCTTAAACTCGTATAGACTAACTTTATTCGTTATGACTGGCTTGGCAGGAATAGCTTACATCGTCGGACTCTCACGCGTCGTCCGCTTATCGTATAACCGTTACAACTTAATTATTTATTTTCGAATTCGTTATACCAACTACATCTAACTGTACATATACTCTCATTGTCTCTCTGACGCCTTAAATACGTACAAAAACTTGAACTCTTATTTTATATTTTATACAATAAAAAACCGACGTTATAAGCTCGAGGCAGCGACAAGCGGCCGCCTCAACAAATCAGTCTTGGATTTTATCCACAATGAAAGTAGATTACACACATATATCGCACATATGCACAACGTAAATGCACACATTCCCGCACAAGTTAATAAATCATTGTCATTTTCCACTAGCACTTTAAGCAAACAAGTCCGTGGCACCGACGCTTTTGAGCTCGATGTCGGCATCGGGGGCCTTATGCTACGAGTTGAGCGGGGTATTGCCGATGAAGCTCGGGCACGACGAGTTGTCCAGACGATCCCCGCTCTGCAGCGAGAAGTGCCGATAAGACAAGTACTCGGGTGGATTTGGCGCCAACGGCTGTTCACGCTTGGCTGCCGCGCGCTGTTTCTTCATCTTCAGATAGCCGAGCACGGAGATCAGCACGACGAACACCACGAAGCCCATGCAACTGCCGACGATCAGGCCGAGGCGTCGAGTGAGAATATTGGCGATGCCACTGCGATCGGCGATGCTTCCTTCGCCGACAATAGCGTTCGGTGAGTCGAGGGTTCGGACCTCGGTGCAACGACTCATTGGCGAGTTCATCATTACGGGATGTCCTGGACCCTCGATCAACTCGTCGGCGGAGCTGTTTGAATTTGAGTTCTCGGGAATTGGAGTTCCCCAGCTACCCAGACCCAAAACGCAAATCCGGTACCGAGTGTCTGGATTGAGTTTGCCCAGACGCACTGAGCGGGACTTTGGGTCGAGCAGCTTGCCGCGAACCTGTGAAACATGTTTTTAAAATTTTTTGTTAATCGTTTATGTTTTTATTCGAGGAAAAAAATCCTTGGCTTGCATAATAAAAAAAAAAAAAGAAAAAAAATCATAATGCAGCCCGAAAACTGAAACGCATAAGCAGAGAAACTTACTTCGTCGACATTGGCGTTGAGGGCGTGATATGCAACTTGATATCCGTGCAAGCCTGAGTGATTCCTACTCTGCCAGGAGACAAGTACGGAGAACGGCTGTATGTCTTGGATGGCGAGCTTGAGTACTAAGGGTGACGAGCAGAAAGCATGCGGATCGAGATCCAGAAAGACGAGGCCCCTCAATTCGGGAGGTTGCTCGCAGCGGAGCAGTCCGCCCTCGACTTCGTTCACACCGACTCGCCTGTCACGGCTCACGCCGCCCACGAGCTTTTGGTGATCGCGCAACCACTCCCACAGTTCTTGCGATTCGCAGCCGCAGTTCAGTGGATTTTCTGTGGATTAGAAAAAAATTAAATGGCTTTAGTATCGAAAAATGATGGAATATTCTAAATCAACTTCGTAACGCAATGAAGAATATTTAAATTTCATCGTGGACATTGAATGCGCATAAGAGAAATGTTTGATAGAGATGATGAGCAACTCACCCTCTGCTCGAAGACTCCGTATTTGCGTTTCAAGTGGACGAAAAGCATTGAGAGGCAAGTTCTCCAAGTAATTTCTACTCAAGTCCAGCAGCCTGAGTTTCTTCAAAGGTCGAAATGCCTCGCTAGATATGGTATTGATCCAGTTGCCGTATAGATGCAGCTCCACCAAGTTGACCAGATTTTTGAACGTGACTTTGCCTACGACGCCAATTTGATTGAACGAGAGATCTAGTATTTGCAGAGCCTTGAGGTCTTCTGGAAACTCTTCGAGTTCTTTCAGCCTGTTATGCGTGAGATTGAGTATACGCAGATGCTGTAAGCCTTTCAGTCTCTCTTGCGGCAGAATGTCTAGGCTATTCATGCCCAAGTGAAGAGTGAGCAAATTAGGTAAAGTTCGGAAGGCGCCGGGCGAGACACGAGATATGCTATTCTGGCTAACGAAAAGATATTGAAGTGCGGGGAATGCCTCGAAATCCTGGGATGTGAGAATCGTGAGGTTCGTACCGGATATGTGTATCTCCTGAAGCAACGGATACATCGATTCTGAGGGTACCTCGTGAATCCTGCTCAAGGGATTACGCGTCAGGTTTAGCCAATTCAGACCTGGCAAATTTTGGCCTGACAGCGCCACCGCTGGTATCTGTCGAAACTTGTTCTCCGAGAGATCGACTCTGCGTAACATCGGCGAGTGCGTGAAGAAGTTCGCCGGCAGAGCATTCAAATTGTTGTGACTTAGATCTACGGAGAAGAGCCTGGAGAGATTTGCCAAGGCAAAACCCGACATCGACTCGATGCGATTATGACTGAGATCGAGCTCGCGCAGATACTTCAGTCCGGACATGCTGGCCACATCGACAGTAATGATTTCGTTGTACGATAGAGACAGAATTTCCAGATTTTTAGCGCTCGTGAGAGCTGAATAAGGGATACCGATGAGCTTGTTGTGGTCAATGCGGAGCTCGCGAAGTGACAGTAAGTTGTCAAAAACACCCGGCGGCAGAGTTCGCAAGTGATTGTAATTCAGGTGGATTTTGGCCAAATTGACGTTCAGTACGAATATACTTTCCGGCATCTGCGAGATATGCACGTTGTCAAGCGTGAGTTGCTGCAACGATGGCAGCCCATTGAAGCTGTGCTCCGATAATTGGCTGAAGTTGTTGCCGGACGCTGACAGGATCTGTAAACCAGAAACCTGTAATCTCCTTAGTGCCGGAGCCATGAGCTGATTGTTCTCGAGATTCAAGTCGATCAGTTCGGTGAGGCCTAAGAATGCGCCATTTTCGATCGATTGAATCGAGCAGTTTTTTAAATTTAGCTTCCTAATGGGTAAGGACTCCTGAAAAATGGCATCGTGCAGCACCTCCAAGTGATTGTTGGCTAAATCCAACACCTTGAGTTTTTTCAACGCTGTTAGCGCATAGGGATCAAGTTGCCTCAACCCGTTGTCTTGCAAATAGAGCTCTTCGAGCTCGTGTAACTCGGAAAAGGTCCTGTCGGTCACATGGCTCAACCTGTTCATGCTGAGCTCAAGAAATTTTAGGGCCTGCATGGGTTCGAACGCCCCGTCATCGATCTCGGATATGGAATTGTTGGTCAGATACAGTCGTTCGACGAGGAGCAGGTCACGAAACACCGACGCCTGCAGATGAGTGAGTCTGTTGTGGCCTAGCCACATGATCCTCACGCTGGACTGCCCCCTGAGTGAATTATTGTGCAGTGTCGCTAGGCCATTGCTGTCCAACTGAATGGAAACCAGCGAGCTGCTGGGTCCTGCGTATTCGGATGATAGTTGAAACACTTCATCGAGCTCGGCAAGCTGGTTGTCCTGAAGATTCACGTGCTGCAAATTGTACAGTGTACTGAGAGAGCCCGCTTCTATGCTGGCGATAGCGTTGTTCTGAAGATGAAGTTCCTGGAGAGACGGCAGAGTGGCAAAGACGCCCCGTTTTACTTCGCCTATCCTGTTGTCCTGAAGTCTCAGCTCGCGTAGTCGATGTAGTCGGGAGAATGTACCGACGTGTAACTCGCGAATCTTGTTGCCGTCCATAGACAACGAGGTGAGGTTGCCACAGTGCTCAAGGAACTCGACAGGCACTCGTTCGATGTAATTGTTGGTCATGTGCAGCTGCTCCAGCTGGTAAAGGCTCGCAAGCCCTCTGCCGTCTATTCGGCGTATTGCGTTTTGTTGGAAGTAGGCGACGCTCAGGCTAACGCTACCGATGAAGGCGTCAGCCGGTATCTCCAGGATATTGTTCTCCGCCAGATACAATTCTCTGAGCTCGGGTAAACCTGCAAATACGCCACCGATGTAGTGTATATGGTTGTGACTGAGCTCAATGGTACGCAGTCGCTCGTTAGCCTTGAAAGTGGCCGCGTCTAGAAAGACAATCTTGTTGTGGCTGAGATCAATCGACTCCAAATCTTTCAACGATACGAATGCATTCTTGTCAACGTCCTCGATGCTGTTGTAGTAGAGCGAAAGCGTTTGTAGAATAGGACAGGGCCTGAAGCAGTCCTCGGTGAGTTTGTCGAAATTGTTGCTGCTCAAGTCGAGGATCAGAAGTGAGCTCAGGAGGGAGTGGCCATCGTCGGGTATCGTGGATATTTCGTTCCACGCGAGCCTCAGCGAGTCCAAGCTCTCCAATCTACGGAGTGAGGTCATGGGAAAGAGCTTGAGTTTGTTTTCCGTCAGGTCGAGATCCGTAAGGTAGTCTTCCAATCCTGCAAAGGCATATTCCGAGATCTTGCTAATTTGATTGCCCTTCAAGCTCAATTTCATCAACTTTAGCCCGAAGAAACAGTAAGACGACAGATCCTGAATAAGGTTCGCCTCGAGGTCCAACGCGGCGAGCTTGTGCAACTCGGACAATGGTTTTTGAGGGACCTGAGCCAATCGGCCGGAGACTAGGGCGAGTGATTCAAGGCTATCCTTGAGATTCCTGAAGGCCGACTCGGCAATATCTCTCAGCGACGAGTGCGATATCTGCAGGTGGCGGATCTGCGAGCCCGATGGAAAGGCGCTTTCCCTCAGCTCCTCGATCGCCTTATCCAGCTCGTAGACGCTGAGCGATTGGACTACCGTATCTTCGCCTGGAATAATGCATTAGTCGCATTTAGATCGGCCGGGATAATGCCGCGCGGAAGACTCTCGACGCTTGATCTCCTCGCACGCCCCTCCCCCCTCTGTCTCTCTCTCGCCGTTTGAATGAAAAATCGCTGCGATAAGATCGAGAGACGAGAATCTTTCGGGACTTTATTTCGGCGACGTTATACAGCCGCTGAGTTTCGTTTGATATAGCGCTGTACTCCATCGACGCGAAAGATTTAGCTCTGATATTTATCTTAGGCATTGTCGAGCCAATGAAAGCTTAATGAGATAACTTTGGATGTAAAACACAGCTTTTAGTGGTTCTTGCGTTATAGTTTGTTATTCTCTCTCGAGCGAATTGGTACAGCGCTACAACAAAGATTTGGATATCGAAAATTTCTCATTAACGATTATATTTACTTGGCTGAAAGGCGCTTTTAGGTGTGTGTGTATGTGTGTGTTGTGTGTATAAGGCAAGGAGAAGAGCAAGTCAGGGTAAACTTACCAGCGGAGTTCATGACGCCGAGAAGGGTAGAGCGTAGCGTATCCTCGGTAGCGCCGGCGCACTCCAGGAACAAGCCGTCTTCGAAGTTGTAGCAAGGACAGCCGGGGATGAGCTCGGAGGGTGGGCATTCTGCCGCTTGGCCGTGTACGCCTGCACGTCGCTCGAGCTGCGCGATAACGAGGACATGTAGGAGAATAAGGAGGATGCGCAGGCAGTGTGTGCCCATCTTGCCGCCCGCGAGACGTACTCGCGCGTCACTACATCACATCAGACGTCCCAACCTGCAATGGAAAATTGCATTAGAGAACAATGCCGACTTGGCTCGCCCGGCGCGCTCTCGCCAAGCTGGTAAATATTCGAGCAGCACATGGGGCACGTTCGAGCTACATTATTCAGCCGCTTTCTCTCTCGACCTCGACGATTGGGGCTGTCGAGAGATTCAATCAAGCTTTCGTCAGTTTGACGTGCCCCCCAGCTTTCTGCCTCTATCGCTGCAATTATACTTGTTGGCAGTTGGATTTCAAGACTTAATTCCTTGTAATTATCAGCGAGCTAGATATTCGTGATTTATCAAACGCTTTTTTTTGACATCCGCAGTTTTACATCCATGAAAGGGTTGAATTGATCTTTTAATTGAAAACAAAGAATTTTAAACTGAATTGCTAATAATACAGAAACGATGTACCCGAAAAATTTTGTTCAGTTTGTTGCTTGAATGACATTTGAAACGTTCCGATAACAATAGAAATACTGTTAAAAGTGAAGTTTCAACTGAACTTTTTATCTCGACGTCGCATTGATTTTTCGCAGTGAGCGTACTGTGGATGAGAGCGCAAGTTGTGAGAAAAAAAAATGCCACGCTTCTCGTGTTTTAAAAAGGGACTTTAGGGCAGTTGTATGCCGCTCGGCAACAAATTCGCCAAGCGCCAGCGCACCTTAACTTGTTTACGCAGGCGACCGAAAGAAAAGCGCGACTTAAAAGAAAGAATTCTAGTATGACTCTTATCTCTAAAGCTCTTTGTCTTTTCGCTGAGGGCAACGACGACGCTCGAGGAATTCCAGCCATTAATAACGAACGCTTTTCGCACTCTCGAGTCATATCGTCGCGGGATCCACGACTAATTGGCAAAGTGCCTCTCCTTTCGCCGAATGGAAAGCTCTTTTTATTTACGATCGCTCTAGCCCGCGCGCGCGCCACGTGACCCTTCCGCAAAACGAGCTCTACGTGCCGTCGTTCCTTGATAGTCTCTCTTCGCTAGCAATCGCTCTTTCTTCACCTTACTACTACTTGAAGTGAGTTTGTTTTTTTTTCTTTTATCTTTTTAACTTTTCAACGAGCTCGGAGGCAAATAAGCCTCTGACGTCGCTTCTAATTTTGCACGCCACTCGACCACCTTTGGATTCCGACTACATCGGTTGCTTTCCATTGATGCTGCAACTTTAATTACTGTAGCTGCACGAGCTTCGAGAGATCAAACAGTAAATGATATCGGCTTTGATAGTATAATTATTAAGTTACAATTTAAGAAGGGTAAGCATCCTTTACATCGTCGTCGTCGTCGTCGTCGTTGAGTAATATGCGCGCGACGTCGCCGGGTAATTCGACCTGTCCCACATACAGTCGCGTGATTTGAATACGAAATGCACCGCGCCGAGAGTTTTCTCTCGAGGAAAGCGTCGCCTGACGGATATCCGACCGAAATTCTGAGCTCTCGAGCTCTTTGGATAATTCTGTTAGTCGCGGCCAGCTGAGAAATCAAAGCTGCCATCAACTAACGAAGAGATAAAAGAAAAAAAGAGACTCGCGTATCCGTCACGGGGGGAGAACGAATGTGGTTGCGGCTCTGAGTTTCGAATAAGCGAAGAAGAGAAGGGAAGAGAAGCGAGGAAGCGATTCAATGAGAGACCGGGAATTTTTTTTTTCTTCGAGCTTCACGTCGAGAGCCCGCTAACTCAATACCGGCCGATCATAGTTTCTAAACTCAGTTATGAAGTTGCACCGGCGAGCCTCGTTACGCGGCCAATGAGATGTTTATTGCCTCCTGCCGTTACTCCTCTCCTTCCCTCTTATCTACGGAGCTTCCGAGTTATTTTCTTACTCCCGGTTAATATCACACTGTTATCCAGGTTGATACTTTCGAGCTAATTTTCCGAGATTAATGTATTTTTATAACTTTTCGCTGCGGACCGAATGAAAAATTTCTCGAGGATGAACGGCGAAAAAAATGTACGCGACGACCACCGCCACCACCGACGCGCCGCTTGGCTCGCTAAAGCAAGCACAAGAAAGTTGTGATAAATAGCCGAGAACAATGTGCTCGCGCCGAGAGTCATTACCGCATACCTTCTATTTTCTTTTCCTCCTTTTTTTTTCATTTTTTGCTAATAAAATCCGATGTAAAACGAGATTTTTCTTTGCTCGCGGCTCCCATTCATCATATAAAATTTTACCGTGAAATATTCGTTTGTGAAAGCCCTTAAAGTTTGTTTTTCATTGAAGAGAGCTATGGGCTTAAGCTTGCAAGTTTACCGACGAAAAATCCACCGCGAGTTTGTTACGCACAAAGAGACGCAGAACGCGTCTGCCGCATGAGAGAAGGAGGGAAGGAGAAGAGACTTTGCTACCGCGTGAAAGGAGTGTCAGAAGCGTAATGGAGTTATACAAATACGCGAGAGAGCGAGCGAGGGGCTCGCTGCTTGTGAGCTTGAAATCGAATCACGCGCGCGAGACGATTCTCATTACGGGCTCGCGCCCCTGAATTGCACATAGGGGGAGCTTTGCTGAAAAACCAGCGGGACGAAAGGGTGAGAGATATCGATCTCCATCCCCCGCGAATTTCCGAAAAAGCTCTCCGCATTTCGCGCGCTCGCTCGCGAGAGAGGGAAACGTCGCACGACAACTTCTAACGATGTTTACCCGGTATTGCGGCGAACGTTTGCGCTGCTTCAATTTGTTTTGCAAAACTACTGGTACTTTCGATAAACATTAGCTATGCGGTGGCAATGGATTATTTGCTGAAATCGAACGCTATGCGTATTCATGTTGCTTTCGGTTCGTTTGGCCACTCGACGTTATTAGCCAGCGAGAACTCGATATTCGCTCTGTCGCTCTCTCTCTCTCTTCCGGCTGTATCCGTTGGGAATTCGCTTTTCACGACTGCTGTTGCGAATTCTTCGCGAATTTTGCGAAGCGAAAGAGAGTCCTCGCAAGCGGAATACTTTTTCACTCGGGGGAGGCACGTTAAATTTTTTCATGCTAAAAACCACGCTCGCGCTTGGCGATATATATGTGGAAGAGCTGCAAATTTTTTTTTTAAATGGTACACGTAGCAGCACACTTTATTGTTTATTCATTAAGCTCGTCCGTTTCATTCCACACTACATACGTTTCTTTTTTATTGACTGCGCTAGGCGCAAGTTGACGACCGTACTTTTATGCCATTTTTTTTTTGCTATTCACGTGAGAATTACATCCACCGTGCATAAATTCAATCCTAACTTGTAAATGCAAATTTTCGTCGTATTAATCGGATGCGAACAAGAAAGATTAAGCGGTGCTCGATAAAACCAGCGTCGAACAACAAACTCGAGCGATAACAACGAGGCACAGCCCCGTAATAATTTTTAGCCCGACGATAACGAGGACGCGCGCCTGACAATGGGCTTTGTTTTTTTCTCTCCCACCCTGATGATATATAGATACGTTGATGAGACGCTCGCGGCTGTTATATACATGCATCTCTTATTGTGCTCAAAGCTTTAACAAGAAAAAAATAGTGTAGGTACTCATCATTCGTCGTGCAAATAAAAGCAAATTTATTCCTAGTGTTATTATCACTGCGCAAGCTCTTGTTTACGCCGTCTCGTCGATGGGCGCTTTATCGTAAGCTGCACTTCTGAGGGAAAAATCTCTTATCCCCGCGTTGGCGCATCGATCCTCGTGGAAAACTATCTTATCCGTTTTCTCGCTCGCAACCACTTTCTTTTTCTTTTCCTTCCTTTTTACTCCTTTATCGGATTTTTCGCGTTCCTTCTCGACACGCTGTTAAAGGCCTCATCGTCTATTGTACCGGCACTTGTACTCAACGCCTTATGCGAAACGAGATTTTTTTTGCTCAGTGTCTTCGCCACGTTCGCCTATCTTCGCTCATTTTTTTTCAATAACGTCTCTTTCTCTTTTGTCCTTGTAAAATTCATCTCGCCTACCAGTGGAATACTTCGGTAAACTATTCGCTGGAGCTTTAATCTGGCAGGGAGGAAGAAAGTTTCGCAGCGATGAAATTTGACGTGTGTGTGTATGTGCAAGAACGAGCGCGCGCGCGCTCACACAAGAGGAAACATATTGAAATGCTAGGCGTGCGCATACGTAGTTGTCACACTCGACTTTTGGAAAGTCTGAGAGCAAAGAGAAACAGTGGGAGCGAGGAAGAGAGCGAGAGAGAGAGGGAGAGAGGTAGAAGTTGGGAAGGTTGTGGCATTACACACGGAAGAGCTTTTCCTCAGACTCGAGCCCGCGATGTGTTCGGTAAAGAGACAAGGGAATTAGGTTAGCCGCCTGAGGATATGCAGATTGAAGAGAAGAAGCAGAGGAGCGCCCCGTGCCTGCACACTCAAGCAGACTTATATAACTTGCGGAACGAAACTTGCCCATTATTACTAGGCAAAGATCGCGTCGACAGTAGCTGTAATTAACATCCAAGTTGTGCACTCTGCCACTCCTATATATACCAGCTATAGGATTAACCTATATTTCATAGCCTCACTTAATATCACTCGTCGATCTTATAATATTTCAGCGTTGCTTGTATTCACCGAGTTTAGTGCACATTCGGGTATTTAAGCATTAACGCGTGCGCTTGCGAAAGCTCGAGAGAGGATTAAAACCGGACTGTCGCGCGAGAGTTCGTTAAGTGAATTTCCAAAACTATTGACACATACATACACGCACACACACACAGTCGCACACAGATTCATAGTATATAAAGCCATCGCGGCGTGACTGTAGGTCTACGTGAGAGTGAGCTGCGTGTCAGCAGCAATCGCTTCTTTCTCTCCTATCTCTCCCGTGTATACACTCCCCTCATACATGTGTGTTACACGTATACGTGATATACAAGAGAACGACACATACATACACACACACACACACACACACATTCTGTTTATTTCGTGTCGCTGTCGTCGCTTTATCTCGACGTTTGCACGACTGCGCGCCAATGTAAGGGGATCAATCTGTTCAGCAGCTTCATGCTAAAGATTAACTTTGGAAATGTATATGTAAAGTGGATGTTTTATTAGTCGAGTGTACTGGTGAGAACGTTTTCATTTGTATTTTTCTATCTTTATCATTTTATGTAGAGCAATATTTATTTTCGAAAAAAAAAGAAGAGATTTGTTATTGTTAGAGTGACTGAGATTGATATCAATGGACGTTGAATAAAACGAACTTTAGAAAAAAATTTTATTCAGTCACGTTGATCCATGTAAAAGCGTTTTTAGTGAGTGAAAAAAAATGGTTCATTTTTCCAATTCTTCCGTTTATACGAATATGTATTATTAAATGGCCCATACAAATAGTTTCAATAATTAAAAAATCATTTTTCTAAAAAAAAAAAAAAATACGAGCGTACATGAATCTCACATTGGGGAAACGTGCAAACGCTCAATAAATATCTCTCTGTAATACGTTGCAATGGCATATGCCAAATCGCCACGGGTAAGAGGGCCCTTTTCAATTCGAGAATCCCCATAAGATATAACGATGAGAGAGAGAGAGAGAGAGAATTGCACAGACGTAGAAATGGAGTATAGTTTCTCTCCCTGGAATTATATCCAAACAGAGTACGATTCTCCGACGTCGTCGTCTGCGAAAGCCCTTCTAAAATATTTTCATTCCCTTGAGGCTTCGGTTAAAAGCTTCCTCCTTCATTTATCCGCGGATCTCTCTCCCTCCCTCGGCGAGTTTTCCCAAAACCCATCCTTTCTTTCCCTTGGTCCGCAGACTTCTTCTTCGCTTGTTTAATTCCGTTTAACTTTGAAATAAAAAAAAATGCCAAGAATCTTCTTCTTTGGAAAAAAAGAGCGAGTTGAGAGTTTGAAAATTCTGCCGAAATTACGACGAGAAGATGAGCTACTTGAATTCACTTGGCCAAGTGAAAATTAGCAAAAAAGAAGAAGAAGAAGAAGAAGGAGAAGAAGAAGAAGAAGGGTAAGATCCTATCGTGGTGCACAAAGGATACCTCGGGATTACACAGGAAACGAGCAAGACGAGGACCGAGCAAGCTCCAGTCACTTTCAGCGCGCGGATGACAAAGGACTCTGGCCGCAAAGAGGTCTTTTCCAGCGGCGATGAGAAAAAACGAAGGGCCGCCCGGCTAAGCCCCCGAGTCTAATCGAAAAGCTAATACCATGGTAATCAGCTGCTTCGTCGCCGCGCCGCCGTCGCGCGCGACATTGAAAATTTACCCTCTGCTGTGGCAGTCTTTCTTGTCTAGCGCGCCAGCATTAAAAAATACGTTCTTGCTGGTACTTCTACTCGAGCTTTTATCTCGTCGAATATCGCGTAAAATAAATGTACAAGTATATATCTACGATCTGGTGGCATGAGCGAAAGCTTGATTTTAAATCAACTCGCGTCTTTCTTTTTAGTCTCTGATCCTATCCCTCCCTCAACCTCCTCCTCGTCGTCGTCGAAAAAGCCATTTCGCCCGTGGAACGATAAGATTTCCAGTCTCTCGTTTTTTTTTTGTTTCATCCATATGAAATTTCAAGGTATTTCAGGCTCGTACAGCAGCTTTTGTTTGATAAAAATTTCGATTTATCAAGAAACGAAACGAAGCCCTCGAGCGCACGTAATTACGCACAATAATACCCGCTGTTGGCAGTATGGTGGGTGTGTATAATGAAAGCGCGCGTGAGATTCGCATTAATGACGCGTCCTCGGGGCGTCTCTTAAGCTATATCTTCTTCCCGTCGAGAGGATATGCAGGTCACGCGACACCTCTCCACGTAATCGCTGGTTGCTCTCTCTCTCTCTCTCTCTCTCTCTCTCTCTCTCTCTCTCTCTCTCTCTCTCTCTCTCTCTCGCAGCTTGCTATAGCGGCCGAGCTCACTCGCACCAGAGTATATACTCGTAGCTTCAATTCAGAAGATTGCTTGTTTCTTTATTTTTTTTTTGAGATATACTCGCTGATATGGGGATTGGTCTTTTGCCGTAATGTAACATTATTTTTGAAAAAAAAAATTAATAAATAGAAAAAAAGATGATAATTGCATTTATAAATATTACGAATAAATTAAAGTATCGTGAATCTAATTTATAGCGCGAATAGCTGTAGTAATTTCCATCTCAGTATAGCCAAAGTGCACGTTAAAAGCATGCGTCTTCAAAGCAAGTGTAACCACAGAGGATCAATCGCCAAGGGGCAATTAACCACATCGTTACTAACATAGACATCGAGGTAGATGAGGATTCAACATGTCCGAACGAATGTACGCGAGCCGCGGGAAATTGCGCAATTTCAATCACAGATAGACGATCGGTTAGCTTCAGTGTGGCGGCCTCAAAGCGGGCAGGTGGTCCTTATATTACCAGATGGCCCCTCAGAGGTCGCTAATTAGCGGAGAGAGCGGTGCAGCAGGCGTCGGTCAATCGGCTGCTCTCTGGCTTCCCGCCGCCGCACGGGAAATGAAAGCCTCGGGTACTTTGACGCTGCGCGCGTGCTCAACATGTGCGCGCCACACGCCTCTTAACACTTCAGTCATCTGCTTCCGCTCTTGTGAATCTGGAGAATTTCTCTCTTTCAATCTCTCTCTCTCTCTCTCTCTCTCTCTCTCGACACGAGCGCGCTTTTACTTTTCGTTTTCAGAGGTTTCCTTTGCAAAAAAAAAAAATCCGATACTGTAACTTTTGTTTGATTCCGTAGTGGCGCGTAGAAGTACGTTTCGCTCTTTTGTGCGTCGGAAAAAGTATTAAAAGCGCTCGCGTAAGAGCTGCGGAAATTGAAATTTTTCAACCGAGAGAACGACAGATGAATTGTGCGCGTGTCTGAGTGCGGATTTATCATATCTGTATAGGCTATACGAGAAACCTATAGTTGAGCGAATTTTGGCATTCTTCGGTATATTGTTAAAAATTCTTTTCCAACAAAAATACCATATTTTTGTCAGTGCAGCTCTACAGAAACGAAAAGAATGAGAATAATAAAGTTATAAAATTATATAAAAGTTCTTGGAGACTTGTTTGTCATCGGGCAAAAGAAGGGAAAACTGACTTTGCATATCTGAAAGTAAAATTGCGCGTCGTAGGTGGAATTTCGTTTGGGTGGTAAGCCCCCCCGTGCGATTGTATGAAAACATATGGGCGAAGCTCTCTCTCTCTCTCTCTCTCTCTCTCTCTCTCTCTCTCGCAGAGTAGCGGCGGGGTTAGAAAGTGCGAGGCTTTTCATCGATAAATAATACTCTCAAGTGCAAAAAAGTTCAATGGAGCTTGTCACACGCTATGGGGTCTACCGTCGAAATCAATTGTTCGGCTATCTTCGCGTCATTGGCCGCAAACAAGAACATCCTGCCATTACTGTCATTCGCCACGCGGTGCCGGAGAGAGAAAGAGAGAGAGAGAGAGAGAGAGAGAGAGAGAGAGAGAGAGACAGACAGAGTCGATTTCCCGCGAGCAAAGAGACAAAGATACTCTCTCTCTCTCCCCTCTCCCTGCCACCGTTTCTCTCCCTTGCGCTAGTGGCCTCCAAATTGGGTCATTAATTCCTCGGCGGGCAATAAATCGTTACCGCTCTGCTGCGTCGCTTGCCGCTTCTTCTACTACTTTTTTTCTCTCATTGCTGTCAAGGGGTGGCCTTGAACGCGCGCACGCCTACTAACGAACCGATCGATTTTTCGTGATGCGCTCTTCTCGGCCAGCATGTGGGCGCTCGAGGGGGGCGCGGGTGACCTGTGTGTGAATAATTGCAACGTGGTTACAGATGGGTTTACGATGGTGGTTTTCATTCGGCTGACCTTTGGAAATTTCGAGTGGGAATCGAATGACAATTGATTTCCATTCAATTTTAAAATTACAATGGAAATTGAATCGGACGAGGGGAACAATTTTAAATTAAATACGCTTATTCAATTCAGCCAATATCGCAAGAACTTTTATAAAGTCTATATAATTGAAGAGAGATGATTTTTCTTTTATAAAATAATCTAACGGTCAATCAGGAAATCACGATATTAAATCGAACGATGTTTTGAATGTCCGACTCTGCATAAATTGCATTATTTTGCAATGATCGATCGTCACAGAATTGTTGTTGCAAACTACTTAAAGCGTCGTTTTCGTTCGTCCATTTGCGGGTAAAACAATATCGCGTTGATTGTAAATACTTTGACGAACTGGGTAAACATTTTACTTCCATCAATGAAACTTGACAGTCTGAAATGTGTACAATGTATATAGTAGATTATTACGCGAAATGGAGACATAACATTGTGAAAGTGATAAATGTTGAAGTAGCGGCAATGTTCGATTTCCACGTGCTACATCATTGTCAATTGACGTAATATACTTTTGAAACACAGCAAACAATAAATAAAGTTCACAACTCTGAAGTCTTTTGAAAGACTGATACGCTCGTGAAATTGAATTGTTGAACGCGGAGTTATATAACTTGGGCGCAAACAGTTATCTCCAGCGAGGACTTTGGCGAATGAGTTTTCCGATTATTTTCCTCGAATAAGAGCAGCTCAAATAAAAAAAAGAAAGATCTTTCCCACGCTGTGATCTCACTCAATAGACGCAAGAATTGCGTTTACGATCATTTAATAAACTGCACTCTGCGATGACTACGTGCTCATTTTTTATTTGTACTCATCGAAGCTAATTACGAGTACCAGCAAAGTTTTCCCTTTGACGGAAGCTCGTCAGCATTAAATGAGACTTGCCTTGACTTTGCAGCTTGGACTCCTTCCCTTGTGTCTGATTTTTGCCTTGTCGGAACCAAATTTACTTGCAAAGAGCCAAAAGCACGAGAAATTCTACTGTCGATTCGTTCGAGTGGAAGCTGATGCGCCACGGCGTCACCGCGTCTCTGTGCCTTCCTGTCCTTCTCTCTCTCTCTCTCTCTCTCTCTCTCTCTCTCTCTCTCTCTCTCTCTCACGCACACTGGCTCGAAGAGAACAAGCAGCAGTATTTTGCGCGATGCCTTTGACAATTTTAGCGCGTTTCAATAGTGATTAGCCCGTTTTGGAACAAATATTCGTCGCAGGCTAAGTGCGCACTTGCTTCTTTGAGAATACGGCTGCTAATTTTACGGGCGGATAATAACGTCAAAGCCTTCTGGCTGAGCTCTTTGACTACACTAATTTCTTGTTTAATAACTTCTCAGATAACCATCAAGTTTTCGCTTCACGGTTAATTAACCGTACCACGTATCGAATAAAATTCTTTTGAAATTAACTTGTACGATCGACGTGTCATGTGGTATGTAGATTATTGATTGCTCGCGTGTTGAATGTTTTTTTTTTAGAGCAGAGCCAAAATCAAATTGAAAAGGTAATTGTTGCACAAAGTGAAGGTGAAAATTTGTTTCAGTACGATACCGTTATCGAGGACCAGTCAATTTTACACAGGCTCCACGAAGCGATGTGTTTTTTTAACCAAACCATTGTTCACTCTCGTTCTACAAATCTTTCGCGTGAAATGAAAATAAACTTTCAGAAAAAAAAATCGGTTCCACTGCCAGGCAAACGCGTAACAGAGGGCTGCCCAAAGCAAATATTATTTCAGTCATTCGAACGCGCAAATGCATGGACCAAAAAAAAAAAAAAACTCAATCGAATTTAAAACATAGCGTAGCGACTGATATAAACAAATATATAATCGTATTAAATGAAAATCGAGGTGTTTTCAAACAAATATAAATCCCACGACAGTTGACACACGTACTGAAGCAAAATATACAAATACAAATACGTGTATGTATACATACGAACCTCGGTCGAATCTTCCGGGTGAAACCCAGTGAACCGCATACATTCAGATCTCCATGAGGACTGACCCCTCTCCCTTGCTTCTGAGCAGCTTGCGCAAGCTGAAACACGAAACAGAACGTGAGCATTTGCATGAGCTGAAGAGAACGCATCGCGTCATACATGGTTCGCGAGATATATACACAAGGGGATGCATGTCTCTCTCTCTCTCTCTCTCTCTCGCTCTTTCCACGGTCATAAATAACGACCTCCCCGAGTGAAAGCTAAATTGTAGATTTTTACATATTCGGCAAGAAAAGAGCTATTCGGGAAAAGTTTAGCCTTACCGTTGCCGTGAATCATTACATATATCCCTCGGACACATATAAATCGTCGAAAGGGTGACTCAAGTATTATTATTGGCTTGCACTATAAGCTTCACAGCTTAATTCGATGACACGTGCCTCGACTTGCGACCCTTCGATTATTCCATTTTTATTCCCACGCGTCGATGCGCCACAATCAATTTCTAGCGCCCTTTCTCTCTATATATCTCTTGTTGTTCTTTTACTTCTTCTTTTGCTTTTCTTCTTTTCCCTTTTGACTGCCAAGATATGTGTGTGTATGTATGTGTGTTTGGAAATATTACTCTGCGGGCTACCGCGCGCAGGTGTCGGATCGAGAGTGATGTATGGCGCTTGCGCAAGTCGTAATTTTCTCCAAAACTTGGACAAACTTATGTGTTATCATCTTTCTTTTGGCGTAAGATTACTCTACACTTATTTTGTTTTTCCCACGAGGCTCGCTGTTATATGGCAATAAAACACTTGGTACGCGTCAATCATTAAGCTTCAATGAAATCGGAAAAATTTAATGGTGTTTACGGACGAATTATTTTTGTTCGGTTTAATCGAATGCTCGACAAAATGACCTGATTCGTTCTGTAAATATCTGTATCAATTTGCACGGTATTTCATCGAAATGTTTGTTAATATTCGAGAACAGTCGAGAATTCCTTTCGAAATTCGCAATTTATTATCATTGGTTGATTTCAAATGAACTGTATTGTCGTGGACAAATATCGAATAAATTTGCCCGTCTAATTTTTGCCCGTCGAGTCGCATATTAAATAAAGCGAAAAAACAAAAGAAGACAAGAATTATTTTATTTTTCACACAGACTCGGTCGAATTAATGAATATTGACAAAGCTGCTTTATTATCAGTAGCCTCGCGAAATTTCCGCGCGAAATAATCGCTCAGGGGGCGAAAATGAGAAACAATATCTGAGCGTCGAAGCGCAATCTCATGCACACGGCAAAGAATCTTTTTTTTTTCTGACAATAATTCCACATACACACACACACACACACATGTACGCGCTCGCATAGCTACGTAGACAGTCAACATTGTGCTAGTGCGAGAGGCCATAAAGGTCGCGTGCAGAGCTAGTAGCTATATAGCCCAGAGCTCCATATATCCTCGGCGCATTGTGTACAAAGAAAATAAATTATCGCGCAAACGCAGCCACCGTGCGCGTACCAAGAGAGAGATATATACGTATAATGGGCATGAGCATATAGTTCATCTCCCTTCTCGCTACTCCCTTTTTCGACACACACACACAGGCAGGCAGGAAGTCACCAAAAGTTTCGTCCCCGCCACTGCCGCGCCACGCGACCAAGACAATCTATTTTTATACCTATTCTCGTTGACGGCGCGAGTATATAGTAGCAGCGCTCGCTGCAGACACGCTTCTGTTTTGTCGTAAACGCCATTATTACTATATGGTTTCGGCTGATTTCAACGTTACGAAGTTCAAGTAGATCAACTACTTGGATGTAAGAAGGAACAAGATATATTACTGCTTTACTGTTTGGTAGCGCGAGAATGGATTATTCGCTATTTTTTTTTTTTTTTTTGCTTTAGAAAAAGTTTTCCTCGCGCAGCTTTAGTTAACGAAATTAAAAATTGCACACGCTCGCAAATTCTCCATCAAGCTTTTTTTTCTCCTTATTAATGGAAACTCGCGTGCTACGGCGATTCAAAAGCTGCTAATCCTTTTATTTTCGGACGCATGCTCTCTTTTATTTATTTTTTTTTCTCTTTCTGCGACGCGTCACCATCTGCAGCACCGGATGAAAATTCGCCGACGAGAAAAAAAATTCAACGAAGCGCATCAAATCGCAGCATTGCCAGCAATTCTCGTATGGATGATCGGCTTCAAATGCAAGCCATACTATGTGTGTGTGTGCGAGTGGGTGCGTGTATGTGAAAAGACTTGACGGAAAGTAAGTCATTCAGGAAATGTAATGGATCGCTGCGCTCGCCGCGGCTCGGTGGAGTGCACGATTTGCATGATTTCCAAGTGCTTCGCTTAAGAGCCGAAGTTCAATTGGTTTCCTAGCTTTTTATCGCTTAAATAAATTTGATTAGACCGACCTGCTCTGAGCTATAAAAATTACGTATAAAAACGAAGGAGCTACTCGCGGCTTCAGGGTATTACTGGCGGCTCACGACATTGCAGTGATGGTGATTCGATATTGAATATCAATTAACCTCTCTCTTTCTCCCTCTCTCTCTCTCTCTCTCTCTCTCTCTCTCTCTCTCTCTCTTCGTCGCTCTTTCTTTTTGTGTCCATCAGTGATAGTACAGCGGTGTACGGGATGGAACGAATATTGTACGAGAAAAATCTTTCGATTTCCATTGTCATAAAATTCATGATATCCAATTTCCATTTTCGTATCGAGTGCACGGGTTTTTTTTTCTTTTTATGGCTATGGTTCCTATTGTAATGAAATATTTACAATACAGTCCTAGAAAACCCGACGTCAATCCATGCATGCGATAAAATAGAATTGAATAAAAGAATTAATACAGAAAAAAATATCGATTATCAGTTGAAAACAAATTTGTCAACTTTATTGCTGAAATTATGGATGAACATCTCGAAAATCGAAATTTCATCGGGAATCGAAGTTTGATAAGTGACATGACTACTGGTCAAAGCAAATCGCCGACCTGGTTCGCCGTGCAGCGAGAGAAGGGTCGCTCGAAGCCGAGCAGACGAACTGAGTATATAGTGCAAGCTCGAGATATCCGCAAAATTGGATGAGAGCTCCTTGCCTTGCCGAGCAATTTGAATTGAAATGCCTTGGTAATGGGACGCTCGGGCGAAAGTTTAGCGATTTTTCAGCCAACGAGCGACAGATATCTCGCTGTTCCTCTCCTTTCGCAGTTTGTTTTTACGAACCAAGATAGAAAGGAGTGGGGGAGGGGAGGGGAATTTTCGTCGTGAGTATTTTTAATTTTCAAATGCCTCGGGACTGAATGCGGCAACGCGCTTCGCTTTTTTGCGAATACTTTCTGTGAGTTATTGATGGCTCTGTTTTTTTTTTTTTGGGACATGAAACTGCGCAGTCTCTCAGGCTCGCTCTCAGGGTTGTGCTTTCGGATTCTATCAGCACGGCTCTTTTCTTTTTATTTTCCAGTCCAATTCACCTGTCGGCAAATAAACAAGTCTAGTCAAGCTTTGATGTCACGAAATCGATTAATCGAATGGATAAACTGTCGTTTCCATTCGCTATAGAAATAAATTATGACATCAGAAACGAATAGTGTTCAAGCAATGTTTTTTTTTAAATTAAAAATCTAAATTTCTTAAAATTCGATAATAAAGTCAATCATGTTTATTAATTTCAGTAAATAATCGTTTTACACTTTGTTAAAGCGCGAAAGTTTCAGTAAAAAACTAATACAAATTTGACAAACTATTGGCTGAATTAGCTCTTAGAAATATGGAAAAAAGGCATTCAACGCTTTTGATTATGAAATAACAGTTTGTTCAAAACGTTGTAAATAACTGCAGGAATTGTAACTTTAAGAGAAAAAAAATGTGTAGTTGTCGTTGAAAGCAGTGTCAGCGACGTTCCTCGCGATCATCGTGTGATCGCTTCTGAGTGTGCAAAGCTCTCCAACCAACGCCTAACGATCCACCACTGTATACCTCGGCTTTTCATACTTCGCTGGAGAGCCTTTTTTTTCACGCGTCGTTTTGTGCCTAGTGTGCGCATCCTATTTTTTTCCCCCGACGATAGTCGAAAAGCTGGAACGGCTGCGCGGAAATAGAAATGCAAAAAAAAAAAACGCCCATTCGACGAAAAAAAAGAGGAATTCCATGGAATTGTTCCGGCGCGTGAAATATCAAACATTGAAAACTCTTTGGCGAGCTACTTGATTATCGCGTTCGAACATGCAAACGTCCAGCGATCACGCGCGCAGGGATGTTCACCTCTGTCATTGATTTCAGCCGGTTCGTTTTTCCACGACTCGATATTTGCTCGCGGCTTTATTATGCAGAGACGCGCAAGCTCTCTGATACTTTTCGACTCTATCGACAGAGAGCACTGCACGGAAAAATCACTGACTGTTATATTTGTTTACAGCAAATAAACGGTGAAAAATTGACTGAGGTAGTAACAATAGGCATAAAAAAACAATTGTTCTACAACAAAAAGTTCTCTGATAAATCCAATATATTGTATACATCGGTCACGTGTAGCGCGAGTTTGAAATGCACTGTAACGCAGTCTATTCGATATACGATGCAAAAATTCCAACACGTACTGGTCCGCGTATTGAATGTATCAAAGGAATGTATAGCCCGGCGGAAAAAAAAAATCGACCTATTATATTTGAATTTCGCGTGAGCGCTATAGAGCTAGCGGCAATTTCAATCGCACACGAAAAATAAAACGAATGGCGATGGCGGATATGCGATATCTCGAGTATCTCTCCACCATTGAAAGCCGAGGGAGATAGAGAAAAGCTCAATTAATCGTCACTGTAATTGCTTAATTGAGAGCACAATTTCAGGTGGAATGCTCTCCTCCCCGCGATTTCCGGGGCGCAATTCGTTTTCGATAAACCACCCCGTCTCTGACTACTACTGCTGCTGCTGCCGAGAAACTTTTAGCGGGACAAGAAGTAACTCACTTATCGTTCAAGATAAGTGTTTAATCTACGTCCCAATTAATCTCACTTTAAACTTGCAGTACACTCGTTGCGCAATGTCCTACAAATGTTCGTTTAACTGCAGCGACACCGTGATGCAAGGCATTCCATTTCATTTGCAGAGCAATTATTTTTCAAACTCGATTTATTCCGTAGCTCGATAAATATTCCACAAATATGCCACTTTTCATGCGAGCTACATGTTATAACGAATATGAACAATTATATTTTACCGAGAATTCTCCAATAAATACGTTTTATTTAATATTCAGTGTGAAATATTCCATAAAAATTAAATGACCCAGCACAATTTCAGGCTTTGTTCCAATAGTGATAATAATATATTTTTGCTAATTGGAGTGACATTTCACACTGAAATTCAATTTGAAAATACGTTAATATATTAATAAATGTTATTATGACGATGCAATGATTGAAATAACAAAGACTAAAGGTAAATTTCATGATAAATGATCCATTGAAGCTTTTGATTCGTGAATATGACAGCTCACGATAACAATGATCGTTTTGCTGATGAACGGATCATCTTTGTTTTCTATAAATTCACGCAACAAAATCGAAGCGCGGCTAAAACGCTCATTAGCGCAAACGAATTGCCACTTCATCGAGCACAATAATTTCCATCAGTTATAATCCCACCCCCGAATGTCATAATCAGCAAACCTCTCGAATTTCAAATTTTCATTCAGTATTCGGCATCAGCACGAGTATTTTCAAACGAAAAGGAAAACAGTGTACGGAAGTGAAAAAAAAAACAAACAAAAAGGAGGTTGAGCGTAAAAAACGAAAAAAGCAAAGTCTCGTTAAGCGAAGCTTGCGTTACTATCCCACACGTGCAACAACTTAATGGACGCGAGCCGACCCTACGCTTATAAAACACAACATCCGTATTTTCCTTATGGTTGTCTACTACTATAAATTTGACATTTGTAACAGGCACCCAATGATTAAATTTCTCATAACGAATGATTGAAGTTGGCAATTCATTGAGTTAATTCCGAATGCAAGCTGCAGAATTATACAGTGTACCTTGGGTATCGTTTACGCCCCACTTTGCTCAGTTGATTTGCACGATTACGAAGTTATTTGAGCAATATAGCTGAGCATCGCTCCTGTCACAACGTCAAACAAGCTGTTTACGCTAAGTATTCCCACAACTCGGCAAATTGACGTCATCAAATTGGCAATAAATTGCTCCAGCATGGTTGTGCATCTCGTTCCTACACGTATGTTTGTTCCGCAAGTACGCCAGTCAATCTATACAGTCCTTTGTAAATGTATATCGGTAAATTCTAATCGTATCGAAATGAAGTATCGACTCGATCAATTCGCATCAAAGTCAACTTCGATGTGGCGACTTCAAAGCGCACCAATGGGAAAAGGCAAACCCCTCTTGTATAAAGTCCCAACGGCTCGACTTAATTACAGAAACCGTCGATACTAGGACTGAGCTTCTTTTTTCTTTCTTCTTCTCGGTCCAGCGTTGTAGAAAAGCACTTATCGCGCGAGCTTTTCCATCAAACGATCTATCGATGTCTTTGAGCGTCCCTCCTTTAATGTTCTTCGATGGAAAGTGGAGAAAAAACGAATTGGGTCGAACAGACGGTGGATTCAGCTCTCAACAGTTTTCACCGAATAGTACGCGAAAAGAACGTGAGAAAACACACACGTTTCGAGAGACTTTGGCATTTCCGCTCCTCATCGGAGTTCTCAAATTTTCTCCGAAGTTAGAGTGAGTTTTTTTTCTTGCACGCTCGAGTCAATATGAAACATGTTTGGATTCTTTTGAAAAGTTTATTTCGAAAGCAAGATTTCATTTCGCAGTTAATGGTGAACTATAGTATGATATTTCGCGAATTTTCGCGGATTACCAATAATTCTACTGTAAGCTCGTAGAATTATTCATTCATTTCAAAACATTACGCACAGGAAGAAAAGAGTGCGTTTCGCGCAATAATTAGTATAATCCCTGATGATGTATAAAGCTTGGTATTATAATGGGGAAAATGGAGCTTTTCGTCATGCTATAATATATTTTACGACGCATATGCAGAACACCAATAATAAATTTCAAACATTAAATTCGTAAAAAAAGAAAAATAATTCCTTGATGAAAATCCGAGGATTCCTCATTAAGAGCGCGTAATAATTATTTCGGCAGAGCACATACATACACACCTTTGAATCAGGGTTAAAAGAAAGAAAAAGAAGGTAAATTCAGCGTGTGTGGTCCGCAAGTTTTAATATTAATGCTTTGGAGAGGTTTTGTGGGCGTTGGCGGTGGCGTCGGTGGCGTGGTCCGAGAGGTGAAACGAACTTCCACTTGAAATTCCGGCGGTGGAGAGCGCCCTTTGAGCGTTGGCCCTTGGCGCACGCTTATTAAATGCCCTCGTTTCTTTGTTCTCTCTCTCTCTTTCTCTCTCTCTCTCTCTCTCACTCTGTCTCTCAGTCAGCTACGCAAAGAGCTTTCACCGTGCAAAGCGCAAAGACCTTTTTTTTCTCTCTTTCTCTCTCGTCGTATGAATTAATAAACGTAGACTTTCGATATGTCGCGCGACGTTTCAATTGGCAGCCGTAGCGATTGGCGCCACTGCTGATTTTAATCCGACGCGGTAATTACAACTCAACAAAGCGAGAGAGAGAGAGAGAGAGAGAGAGAGAGAGAGAGAGAGAGGATTTATCGTTGCTCGCTTATTGTTTGCTTGGCGCGTGAGCTGCGCGGGCGCTTGTTGCCGAGCGTGACATAAATATCTTCATTATTTTAATTAACTGCCGCTTCTCCGGCGCGCGCGCGCGCGTAACGCGCCTCATGTTTTTTCATTAACGCTTTTACTTCTTTATTTATCATTCGCATCACGGCACATTACGCGCATTGTTATTTACGATAACGCGCTTTCACGCGCCATTTTAACTCGTCTCTGACTTTCCTTCATCTCGTTAAGCTTTTTTATTTATTTGTTTTACAGATGCAATCAAACACGTCCACTTGGCGCATTTACCTGTGATTTTTACCGTATTCCGAGATTGATTTGGTGAGTCTTCATATACCTTTTTCGCTTTGAGCATTTGGCGCAAATAACGGAACAATATGGCAATGGAGAATCAGCTTTTCCTTTTTCCCCCTCCGAAGAAGTTTTGAGAAACCAATCGAAAAGTTGGCCGCGAATCGCTGACAAGAGGCAGCTTGGTCTCATTCGAAGGCGCAACAAACAAATTCGAAAACTTGCACTGGAGGCTGCTGCTGCTGCTCTCTGGCTTCATTCAAATCTCCTTTACGATGAATGATCCTGCAACTTCTCGCACTTGAAGCTGCGCGCTCTTTTCAATTCGAAGAAAAGCTATTGTGAATAGAAAATATCTCTCTGCCTAGCTTATAGCGCATTGGAAATTCAGTGAAATTCGATTTCCAACGATAAAAATAAAAATAAAACAAACTCTCGAACGAGAGATTCATCAGAAATAATGAACACAACGGCAAAAATTAGCGAATTGGCCGAACGAAAATAATGCGAAACACTAATGAACTCGATGAAAATGAGATCCCGAGATATAAAGGTGGACATCTGTAAATGAACAAACAAATTAAGCTAACGAGTATTATCCATCGCGCAGACTTGAAAAGGAAGAAAAAGAGGGGCAAAAAAGCGCCATCAGGCCACTCTTCTTGCGGGCTCTTAATTTTCAGAGAAGCGCGCGGGGCGTCGTCGGCAAAAGCCGGCGTGCGACGTAATTTTCCGCGCGGGGTAGACGAGAAAGAGCGAGCGCGCGCGCGAGAGAGAGAGAGAGAGAGAGAGAGAGAGAGAGAGTGCAGTGGCCCCGTCGACAACGTCGTCTCTCCCTCTTCGAGGATATTCATAGAAGAGCCGGCTGCTGTATAGCGTTCGTTCATGGAACACAGAAAGCGAAAGAGAAAGAGAGAGCAAGCGCTATTCGTGCCTTTCCCCCCATAAAGGTCGCTGGAATCGCGACGGAAACGCTCGGGGCTTTATTTTTAACCCGAGCACGCTGCTCGCAAAAAGGCCCACGACGCCTAACTATTTATACGCCTTTTAACTGCACACGCGCAACCAGCAAGATTTCTCCTTGGTGACTTTTCAATAAACCAACAAAAAAAAAATGACTCGTCTTCGATAATTAATTGTAACTTTGCGTGGGAAAACAACGCATTTTTTTAAGTCGCGCCGCGGCTTTTAATCGAGCGCGACAAGACGGGAAAAAAAGTTGAAAATAGGTAAAAACCGAGATGGAGGGGAAGAAAAAAAAAGCATATACTCCTTGTGAATACGTAAATACTCTTGAAAGATTAGAGCGCGGAGCTTTCGACGATTTAAAGGAGTTCCAGATTACTAACTAAACCGACTCGATGCATTCGCCTCCACGTCAAGTATATTTTTCATTTTTAGGGCCATCAAGATGACGTTCTGGAAAGGATGTTAGGGGAGATTAACGTCGAGACCTGTGCATCCAGTGAGACATTTACCGAATTCATATAATCATGGAGAATTGAGAGTAGAAATAGCTTGTAAATGATCCATCCAGCAGTGTTAATTGAAAACTCGACAGACTTCGTCGACGAACTTTATATAATTAATCGAGTTTAGAAATTTATTCCATCAAAATGGAAATTTGAAGGAGAGCGAGAGAAAAAAAAATAAATAAAAAAGAGGCTGTCAAGAGAATTAGCGTTCGTTGAACAAGCTAGCGAGAGAACAAGTTAACGAAGGAATCCGTAATCAAGCTCATAAACAAGAAAGTAAATTAAACGCAAGCACAAGGCTAACTGCAAACAAAGAAGCTCAGTTCCTACCCAAATCCCCGTTGTGTTTCTCCAGAGAAAGAGCAACTCCTATGTGTATGTATATATGTGTATGTATATACGGTGAGTGTGCGCGGCGTGTCGTGTAAATATCGCCGCAACAGCTGTAAAACTCGACTCGACTCTGCGGAGCCGGAAGAGATGGTCTAATCCGGTTGCACATCGAGCGTTTCATTGTCGTGTCCGTACCCGCCGCCGCCGCCGCGCGCGAGCTTTCGCCTATAGTGGTAGTAGAAGTATAGGAGAGTAGTCGTGGCCAACTTTGCCTACTTAGTTACGCTCGCCACTTCCTCGCGCGGATTATATATATATATATATAACGAAAGCAAAAAAAAAAAAAGTAAATATCTTCTGGCGAATAAGAAACTTTGTATTTTTCTTGGGGACGCTTTAACCTCTCGCCAAAAAGTAAACTTGTTAACTGCAGGATCATTCTCGCGGCAGCGCTCGCGCGCGACTCCGTCTGCGAGTTAACTCGAAGAGGAAAAAAAATTGAGTTCTCGCCTCTCTCTCTCTCTCTCTCTCTCTCTCTTGCGGAGAGTTAGTTTGAGCGTAGCAGCTTCTTGCTGGCGGGTGAGAGAGGGAGGGAAAAAGGTGCGAGAGCGAGCGACTTTAATGAAATTTCCTTCTGGCGGCGAGAGCTCTGCGCGCCTAATTGAGCTCCCCCCGTAATTATACGAATGTATTCGCTATTCGACGCGGCTTTAATGAAGGAATACCGCGCCACTTTCATTCGCACAGAGAGAACGTCGTGCGAGCGCTTTGGAATTGTACAGTTCTGTAAGGAACGCTGCTTTTTTTTTTTTACTTTCTCTCTCTCTCCCCCTCAACTCTCTACTGTGACGTTCTAATTATCACGGGCTGCGTGTCGTTATACGTCGGCGAGCTTGTTAAAGATTACGAACTTTTTTTTTACTCTCATTTGTGTAGTTAAATGCATCTATTTTAGGTTGGTCAAGATATACTTTATTTTTTCAATATATCTCGAAAAAAAAGGTAACAATCATTATATTCTAAACTGATAGCTAAATGTTTACTCGAATTTCATCACACCACGCCCTCAACGTTCACGTTTTAACAATCTATTGTTCGAATATTACAACAATCTCTAACCTCACCAATGTATCGATTCCTAGTTAGAAGTTTCGTTGTGTGGCAGTCCACAGCACGTCAGAATTTTCCAATATAAGTATAGTAGTTCCAAACTTTCGACACAAACGACATTCGCGAACTTACTGCTCGCGATCAGCTGCATTGAAATATTGTAAATAAATGTTATAAAAAGTTTTGTTCAGTTTCTCGCAAACTTTCAGCTCGCTTTCAGTCAATTCCTTGCCTCGAGATAAACGCCGGACCAGCCAAATAAGAAATGTACAAGTGACGTTAATTCGCATTCGACACAGAAATCTCACAAAAAAAAAAGAAACACACACAAAAAAAAAGAAACAGGCGAAACGCAGCTAATGGAGACGTAAGAGGGCGATATAAAAGTGGACGTGGCCTCGTACGTGCATTAGGACGTGGAAAATGAAATTAACCCGGCAGAGTGTGTAGGCCCGATGCGGAACGTCGCACGCTCAAATAAAGAACATTCAATTAAGCCGATTGGCTAATTGGCTTTATTATCGGCCGGACCTATATCCAATTGTCTCCTCGCTGCGCAAAAAAAAAACGAAAAAAACTGAAGAAATTCTTACGGATTACCGCCTTACTCACAGTTATTATTTCTTCCGCGCGTGCCGGCGCACAAAGCATTTCTTTGATATTCAGATTGCTCAATCTAACATTCGACGCTCCTCTTCTTTTGAATTTCCGTTTGATTTGGTCGGTCGGTGCGCGCAGTATCCCCGAGCGACGCTTTATTTATAAATCTCGTTTGAAAGCTCAAGTGTGATGTTTCCGTCGAGGCCAACGATTGCTTGGAAAACCTTCGACCTCTGATCCGCGTGGAAAATTATTTATTTTTCTCGCAACTTTGTACATCAAACAACAATTCCACGCTTGCGCGCAGTTTCAATAAATATCCCGTGAAAAACAATCAACAACGAAGGGTAAACCTCAAACGCGCCATTCGACTAATGTCAATTGTTCGCAGCTTGCACAAGCAGCGAAGCAAGAGCGAGAGAGAGAGGAGTATCTCCCAAAAGGCTTCTCAGCAAGCACTTACCATTAATTACCCGTAGTTGGCGCAAGAACAAGCCACGACAGGCAGTTGCAAGGGCATGGTACAAAGGACTTTGCTTGAAATTTTTATCAAGCAACAGCACCGCGGCCCGCAAGAGTCTAAACAACGAACTCGTAAAATTAATAGGGAAAGCTACGGCGGCGTAGAGAGGAGCAGTCGCGAGAAGTTGGGTACTGCGAACTTCGGGCTCATCATAGAACTCTATATACGTATACGCTACTGCTGCTGCTACCGCGGCGTCGGCGGCGGTAGAGCTACCGCTGCAACTACTCGTCTATAAATCTGAGCTTGCGGTCGGGACGCAATCTCATCTAGCCGCTCGCTCGCGCGCCCTTCTGCATTCAATCTGCTCCTCGTAAATCCGTAGCGCCCTTATCTATCAGGCAAACCTCCTCTCTCTCTCTGTTTACCGTCGACGGCTGTGCCCGCTTTTTTCCTTCTCCTCTCCGCTGCGCAAATTCTAATGCCCCGCTGATCCTCTATAACAGTTTCCGGCTTCCGACCTGATCGCTACTGTCTACTGTATACGACTAAAACTATTTCATTCAGCCTGCGAGTTAGGGCTGTATTGATTAGCGCATTGGCCATAGGAAATTCGAGCACGTATAGTTACATACCCTCTAGAACTTGATTAATAGACCTTGTAGCTCATCCGGCTATTGCAAGAAGCCCCAGCATCGCGGCGCGCGCGTTTATTCGCATACGCAATTAATTTGCGCGTGCGTCTATGTTTATCAGCTGCGACGCTCTATGTTTGCTAAACGAGCTCTGTCGTATATATATATAACAGCCGAGATGTCGAAATTGCCAGGCTAGCAATGGCAATATAGTTTATTACCCTGTTACCGAACTAAGTGGCAATGAAGCTCGCCTTCGTGCTTTCATTTGTATAAGCGCGGTAAAATTAAAATATAGAAAAGCCGCGAATATTTTTAAATTTTTGCTTTGCGACGGGAGAGCTGCTGATGAGTTTAACAATATGATGTTTTCATATTTTGTAAAGCGAGCTTTGGTTGTACTACTCTCGAGTTCAAAGGCAAATATTACGAGCCGAAGCTCGCTCACTCTGCAATCAAACGGTTAAATTGACACGTGCCAAAGGACGAATTAGTGGCGAAATGGTAATAGTACCTAGTTCTAACGGCGCTGAAATTCGACTAGGCGACTATTGTTTTCGTGACGCCAAGTAGAACGAGCAGCGAACCGAGCGCCAAAGTTTGCATAGCGATCGTTGCGATGTATTATGATGGCACAGGTATACGTACACCTCTGTGAATTTCGTTGAAGGACAATTGGCGTTCGACCTCGAAGCGATACGACTTGAGGAATATTATACTCGGTTCATCTAATGAAATCAATGAAGCGCGTTGACACTTGTTATTGATTTTTTTGGAGCTCGAGAAAAGAAACCAAAAAAAAATTTGATTGTCGTTTACGCGGTTCATCGACGGCGGCGCGAGCGCGCGACGCATAATCTCAACTTTTCCAATAAAAGTTAGCGCGCGCGCGTGCAGAAAGGTACGACTACAGCCTCTCCGCAATGAATGATAATTGAGAGGAAACAATGAGGGCAGCTTTTCGGGCAATTTGTTCACGGGGTAGTATTCGCACCTAGCGTCTCTCCCTCTCGCTCTCGTTCTCTCTCTTTCTGGGATGAAATGCTGCAATTAAAGTCGTAATCGACGGTAATTAGCCGCAAAGCCGAGTTGGTCGGACGAAAAATCGACGGCATAATTTGACGACGATGAAGAGGGCACAATTATCTTAATGCGCGCGCGAGCCTCGTCGCGCAAATTGATGCTGTGCAGAAGAAAAAGATTTCTTTTTTTTTCTCTCTCTCTCTCTCTTTCTCTTCTATTTTGATCGTTCTTTGTTTGAACAATCGCCGACAGATACTCAAGTCTGCGCGACTGAGGTGTTTTAATGCACCACCCGCGCTGAATAGCCAATTCATTTGTGCAGAGAATTGTCCTATTGTACAGCAGCTACCCGACTCGGAATAAACGCAATAATTGTTTAATTTTTCCCTTTTTCAAATGCAACCACGCAAACTTGGTGCGCGTCTGCTTTTTGAAGTTAAAAATAACTGCGACGACGACGACGGCTGCACGGATTTCCTTGTTATATGCGTGTCGTTCGCGCTCGCGCACCACGCGCGTACATTTGCCACTTAGACACTCATTTAACTCGAAAATTGCGACGCGCCTATAACGGCTGGATTTTAAGTAGCGTATCAAGTGTTAGATTTCAGTCAATCTTCTTTTAATCCAATCTGTTGACGCAACAATTCATCATTCTGATTTTGTGCTGCGCAGAATTATATTCCAACCGAGTATGATCTTGTTTCATATTATAAAATTATTAGAATATTATATATGTTGGTGTATTTTAATGTCCAACGTGATTCTCAATTTGTAAATCAAATCGATAGTACATTATCATTGTCAATCACTCAACGTATATACTCATCACCATAATCATCGGACAACGCGATCGAACAAAAAAAAAAGGCTACCGATATTAAAGCCACTAAATCACGCGAGCTGTCGTAACTCCTAATCCTCTCGTTGACAAAACACTGCTGAAGGATATACCCGCGTATGACAATCCATCAATAACCCATTTTCGCGAGTACGATCATATAGGTATATGTACCTTGTACACGCGGATGACCGAAAAATCACGAAAGCCGGAGAAGAATCGCAACGCGTGCGAGAGCGCGGCTATCCGTCAAAATCAAACAGGCGCACTTCGTTATTTTCCGCGAAAAAATCTCGACGCTTCTTCTTCGTCTTCTCGGGCATTCGTTATGATTGCTGCAGTGAAGCTCTTTTCTCTCTCTCTCTCTCACTCTCTGTTTTTCGAGTTTCGTTTGGTTGTAAATGATCGATGTTTCCTTTTTTTTTAGATTCTCCGACGAGATGGAGTTGTTCCGAGTTTGTTAACAATGATGACATTGTTATCCTCGCTAACAATGTTTGTACGTCGGGCGCATAAGTGAACTGTCGTTTGTTATCTCTCGTTCCGAATACTGTAGTTTCGACAGTCTATTTACAGTTACGAGAAAGTTAGCTGACATGCACGACACGAAAAACGAGGAAAATCGTCGATACTCGATATTACGTGCACGTGTATTAACTCCCCAAATATGCATATAGTCGACTGAAAAAGTTAATCAAGTTTGAAATTTACAGGCTTTGAAAATTCAAAGTTGAGCGGGAATAGTCTCGGCAATATCACGTTTTTAGCTTCATAACTAAAAGGGGAAAATTAGCTTTATCGCTCGTTCTCCATCTCGCGAATATACCACTTGTTCGAATGATAAAATGGAGTTATTAAGCGACCTAATTACAATGGCACGTGAAATAACTCCAATTTGAAATGTAATTGAATTTTCCCCTTGACAATATAACATATATGTATAATCGCTCTCGACTATTCGCGTTAGAACGATTTTTTTTGTGTCAATTCTAGTAGTTTTATAAAAAAAAGGTTCAGTTTCTGTTACTTTTTTTTTGGCGCAAACGCGTCTATTTAAATTGTGAATCTGTTCGACCAAATAAATGAACAACGCGTTCAATTATATAAAGTAAATACGCAATCGAATGAAATACAGCCTGCATTTAATAACATTTTTTATCCCGGAAATGTCGATTGTGCGACTTTAAAAGACCAACAGCAACAGCAAGCATATCAAAGAGAGACAGAGAGAGAGAGAGAGAGAGAGAGAGAGAGAGAGCCTATGAAATCCAATAAATCAGCCGGAGGGCGAATGAGCTTCAAAAAATATTCGAGCGCACGTAGCAGACGACACACGCACACATACAAAAATCCGAGCTTGATATGCATAACCATACGTTGGAGGGCACCACAAGCGAGCGAGAGAGCATCGAAAGGGCTGGTACAATAGTGTGTGCGTGCTCGCATGCATGTGTAAGCGGATGGCTAATATACGGCAGTGTCAGGAGCAACGCTCGTAGCCCTGTTAATCAAAGAGAGAGAGAGAGAGAGAGAGAGAGAGAGAGAGAGAGAGAGAGAGAGAGAGAGAGAGAGAGAGTGAGTGAGGGGGTTACAAGGCAGTAGCCGCCCCCTATTGTCGAGCGAGCGCGTAATTCGCGTATTGTCGCGGACGATCGATCGGATCGCAAAATACTCGCGCTCTTTCTCTCTCTTTTTTTTTTTATTTTACACGCGTGATTGCGAGAGAAATCTCTAGAGTACGCGTACCAGCTACCTGCCGGGTGCGCGGAGGTTCCCTCGGCGCCGATTTGTTTTTCAGCTCGCGAGCGCGCTGAGTTTCCCCTCTCGTGGCTGATTTTTGCCAACGCGCGCGCAACTCTTGTATATATGCGCTATATATATCGTTGCCATCGCACATACTCGCTCTGCACTTTGAAGCTAATTTTTCACGTGAATTTTTTTGCATATCGACTTTATTTACTTACTGCTTTGCGTGAAATCCATTTGATGTTTAACGAAAAAAGAACAGTCACTCCATATAGCTTGTGAAATGAATGAAAGTATGAGCCAGGTTGCAAAGGATTTTCATTTGGAAAATATCATTTGATGATTTTATTTTGATCAGCGCGAAGATTAATGCGAACCAGATATTACGAGGATATTCAAGATATGAATACTGAATATTAAACTTGAACTTCAAGTGAATTTGCAGGGGAAGATTATGCATTTATGTATGTTTACCGACGAGTATATACGGTCACGATGAAATACCAAATTTCGCTGGGTGTTAATTTTGCTATTTTATTTTAATATGGAATTCCTTGACTCTGTGAAATGATAATAATAATAATGATAAATCGTTCCGCGTGCATGCCGCGAAAGAAAATATTGAATTATCGAAATCGAATACTGCTTTCAGTTTAAATTATAATCAATGTAATGGAAAATCCCATAGGATTGTGAAAAGAAATGAATAAAGCATATATTCCACAACAACAACAACAAAAAATAAAGCATCTCTCGTGTCTTTCACGCTCGACCGGATAAAAGCTCTTGATCAAAGCTCTTCTGGAAAAGGGGGCGTGCATCGCGCACATCTCTAAACCAGCCAGACAGTCATGGTGCATAAGTAAGTAGGCATTGCCAGCGTCGCGCGTGCACCTACTGGATTTAATCACAGAAGCGCGCGCTCGTCTTTGTATATAGGTACACGTAACACGTGCTTGTAAATTTCTCCAGCGATAAGGTGGGTATAAGCTAATGCTAACGAGCTTTTTATACGCGCGTGCTTTTTCACACTTTCCCGTTTAACGCTATAACCGTACACACCTTTCACGCGACCAAGTCACGCCCTTATATCTTCAACCGCGCGCGCACGTATTAAAAGCGTTATTAGCTGCGCGCTTTTTACGCTTCCGGCGAATCGATTGCCTCTAACACTCCACAACGTTTACCTCGATTATTACACACGTGGCTGAGCGCTTCTACGTCAGACTTCCGCCACAGCAGTAGCAACCTCCCTTTACTCATATAGAGTCGACTTGATTTATTTTTATGTTTCTTTGTTATAGTGCTCGCTGATGAGTTTTGTTCGATAATTGACTTTTATTAGCCTCAAATTCGCTTTTGGCTCTTGTTTTATTGGGATATTTCGACGATGATTGCGTGAAAGATGATTTTACAGGATTATTGATTTTCATGCGGCAAATTACACTTTCTCGTGCGATGGAATTTCATTTGATGGATTAAATTTATGCTTTTAATCATGCTTGACTGTAATTCCACTTCGTCGGAGCTACTCAATTTGGATGATTTTCAAAATGAACGCTTGACCATGGGCGTGAACCTCTTCATATTATGTGTAATAATCATGCGTTTCTATTTACTTACACATTACGAAAAGACGATTGATTTCACGTATCTGAGTGCTTGATTGTTAGCCACAATATCACATTTACGTCGATATTAAATTAATTAAAAAAAAGCAAAATGTATTTTTATTATTGGATTCTTTTTGTCGATAGAATTTTTTCACGTACCACTTATTTTATTTTATTTTTTCATTTTATAAATCATGCTAGCGTAATAATTTGCGTTTATCGAGTGCAGCAGTGATGTATGAAAATACGATGGCTGCGCATTCGTTCAAGCGTATTATCAAAAATATACGTTCAATTAAATCGACAAAAGTCGCTCATCAAATCCAACGAAGCGATCGAGAGCTGCAAACGCAGCATAATTGATACAAGCGCCCTCAAGTTAAAACAAAAAGAAGAAAAAAAAAACATAAAAGGCAAAAATAAACGCTACGTACGTCGGAGAGCGCTCAGTGACCCGCATCGCCGGTCGCGCAATTTCAAATCCAATTCCTAATATACCCGGGAGCCGTTTGAAGTAACCATACGCTGTTTCTCTCTCTCTCGCTCCCTTCGTAGTACAAGACTACAAGAGAGCGAGAGCGTACGCCGCAAACTAATTTCCTCATCCTGTCAAGAGCAGAAACATCTGTGGCCTTCTGTAACTGTTTCTCAGAAAAAGAATAAACGTCCGCGCTGCTAGCGAACGAGAAATGTTCGTATATGTATATGGTAGGCGTATATGGAAGTACCGAATTCGGACTGGCGAGTTCACTTTACGCGTGGCCGGTCATTCGTGAAATCTCTTTAAATAATATCATAAACGCTGTATGCGACGTGAAAGAGGAGAATAAAACGATCGAGATATCGCGACTGTGTACCTACTAATTATTTCGAGTGTGCTTTATCGCGACGACGTGTACGTGCTTTCGTACCGAAACTTTTGTCATTATGAAAGAGAGGGGAGCTAAAGTCGCGTGCCACACACGCACGCCGAACCGGCTTCTTCTTTATTTTATGTTTCGCGAGCTCCGAAATTCACGAATTTTTTTATTTCTTTCTTTTTCTACAGAGTTTAATTGCAGTGTAACTTTTATTCGCGATTTATGAGGCTGCAGCACGATGACGCGACGCGATGCGACAAATGAATGTTTGCACTCGTCGATCGAATGAACAATTCCCGTGGGGAGCTTTGCTCTTTCAATGAATTTGTAAAGCTCTCCGCTCCCTCTCATCGCGCCAATTTCGTGATTTCACGCGTCGCATTCAGGGAGAATGGTGAAAAAAAAAGTTTATTGACGCTTGTATCCTGTTGATATTAAAAAAAAGAGAGAAAGAGAACCGTATACGTTGCATTTGTAATGGAAATTATAGCGCTTGTTACGAGCTTGCACCATTGAAATTGATTGCATTGAGCATTTCAAAATTGTTTGGGTGCTGCACTGGGAATCCTTTCTCGATTGCGAAATATTCGGTGCAGACACTGTTCATTGCATTGAGATTAATCGGAAAGGCACATAAAAGTGAATATAATTTTACGAGGAATTCTTCATCGCTTGTATATGAATATTCCAGCTAAACGCATAAATGTTGTATAGATGCACGCGTCGAGAATTTTGAAAATCCGAATATTTTACATCGCCCGTACATAAAACGCCGGTAAAGCTTGCGATAATATTCGCAATATGCATTGTAGCATTCGCAATGCCTCGGAATACTACGTCGATCAGCTTCATGAGATAAAACAATCGATATTCAATTGCCGATAGGCTGCTCCTCATTGAACCCAGTCGAAAGGTGGTTCTATAGTAAAGCGCTTATCGATGAATCAGGCTTTACGCTGTATTATATCTATACAGTAACGCACCACTTCTCGACAAAGCTATATAGAGCTATCGTGCAACGCAGTTGCAATACTCACTTCGAGCTTTTCTCGTTCTGGAAAAAAATCCAGCCAGCAGCTACGGAATAAGGTCACCAAAAACCGTAAATAAAAGTGGAGCCGAGTTGATTTTTCACTGCATTTCACAAAGACACTTTGCAGGGGGGGTGTGACGAGAAAAAGGAAAGCTCCTTCTCCACTGTATGTATGTTTGGCACACAAGTAAAATAGCACGCACGTGAGCCGCGTGTTGATACGTTACGTCCGCGAGCTCCTCGCTCGATGCTCGCCGGCGCAGAACTGCCGACTGCCTGCGCGCCACAACGTATCCGAAGCTGCCGGGGCGGCGCCGAGGGGGCGCAGCATCTCTCACTCATACTCTCAAAGGCAGACTATCTCTCTCGCTCGCTCTATTCGGACACTAGCGCGCGAGCGAACGGGGGAGACTGATCTCCGACGCAACCATGTTTTTTTTTTTTGCTTTTTTACAGTTGCGGAGGGTTGCGGCGTGTTTTACTTCTTTTCTTTTTTTTTCTACCTTTCCTTTGCCAGGGTGGATGATGTTTGATGGATTATGAAGGATTTGTCTGAAAAAGAAGAAATTAATCGTGCGGTTGAATATTTGCGCGATTCCAAACGTTTTGCTGATTAATCTTTTTCTTCTTCTTCTTTTTTTTTTAAATGTCGAGAGATAGCTTAGTTTTTGAGCTGCTTATAGTCTCTATGGCTTTTTAGCCTGAGCGTTTCAGTATCTTTGCAGCATTTATAAAATATTTTTTAGTGATGCGAAATTCGTAATAAATTCATGTCAGTACTCAATCGTGAACATTTTTTATGAAACCGACTAATCCACGTCAAAATGTACGAAAGCATCCTCATTAATTCTCGATAAAAAGAAATTTCAAAACAAGATAATTACTTCTATGTTTTAGGACCTTTGACAGCGAGATTAGCCGTAGTCACGTAAATTCTAATTCCAGCTTACACATACACAATTCATATTTCAACCGCGTAGTGGACGCAGTCAGTGACCAGCAATAAAGTTATATATAGAAAAAAAAAAGAAAATACGATGGTTCCTCAAAGCCCTAAACAGTAATTTGAATATTATTATTTTTATCGCACACAACGACACTTTCAAACAAAGCATTCGTCTGTACTTCTTATCCAACACGAAATATCATCTGTTCCCTGTCATAAATCAATCTCAATAGAACAATTACATAGCGAGAGGTAAAACGGCGAGCGATAATGATAACATCCATGTACTTTTAATCTAGGACAATAATCACTCGGCAGAAGTAAATAACGAGTGGGAGTTTCGTTTTTTTTCTTTTTCCTCAGCACGAGGTAAGAGAGGGGGGGGGGCGGTAACAAGGGGAAACATATAGTGTCCAGAAGCACGCAAGGCACTGGTAATTTTTCACGCAAGCACAAGCATAAAATACACACATACACACACACATGACGACAGGTCTACGTCATCAGTCAGCCTGCTGCTACTGCTGCTGTTGCTACTCTTGGGTTCTGGTTAAGCTCGGCCAGCAGCAAATCCTATTTGGACGTACACCACGTCCGATAATCCGTGGACGACGTTATCCAAGCGCCTTCTTTTCTCCTCTTTTATAAAAGCTATTTTACCCGCGCTGCTCTGTTTATCGGGCTGCTGCTGCTGCTACAGGCTGCTGTGTTTACGAGCGCGCAAGAAAGCAGCGGCGGTGACGACGTACAAAGACCGAAAGAGAGAGAGAGAGAGAGATGCTCATGCATATTCGCGCGCACGCGAGTGTTCTCTTTTCTCGAGATAATACTTGCCGATTTGCATGTTCTTTTTAATGTCGACGTAGAGCGAGAGAGAGAGAGAGAGAAAAGAGGAAGATGGCTTGTATAATGTACGAGCTACTGATGGCCTGTTAAGCCGAGCTGAGGGCACTTCAAGCCGACCTTGATTGTCATCTCTCATGGGTTATTCCGGCAGCTTTGTGTTTTCGTACAACTAGACTTGCAAATATTTAGTTGCTTGTTTTTTTATTCAACTTTTTTCATTAACCGCAAACCCTTTTCGCGCGACTCTTTTGTTTGCAATTTAACTGACGCGCTCGGCGATCAATACATTTTTCATGATCTGCTATTGGATTTCGAGGTATCAGAGTAGTTTCTGTAGATCTCGTTCTGTATTACTGATCAACCAATAAAATGCTTACTTGCTAAAATGTCGTCGAAACTTTTAACAATTTGTCCAAGTTGTCTATTGGGAGAAAAAAGTTTACGATCGCAAAAGGAAAGGAATAGAAAAAAAAAGTTGTCCGAGCCATATGGACTGAATTCGTTGGACGCGAACTTTCATAATACGCGTAGTACGATCTCGCCGAAAAAGCTCTCGAGTTCTTAAGTAAGAAAAACACCGAGGAAAAGCTCCGCGTGTCCAGTGTGTAAATAAGTAAGAAAGACGATCGCAATCCGGTGGTTAAGTGGTATCCGAAGATGGGAGATCACAAGGCAGCGTTGCTCGATAATCAATCGAGTTGCTTTCTCTCTTTCCCCCGCTCCATTGGAAGCTCGATAGTAACTTTTTGCGCGACCGCAAACGAATTTGGCTCATCTCGCCGAAGCCGTGGTCAACCAAAAAAGCCTTCGATTATTCTCTCGACGTGAATTCGGCTCTCGACGTAAAATAAAAGAACAAAAAAACAAACGAAACTGCAGCCCACCAAAGCTCTTCTCGATTAAATTGTGGCCTCGCTTTGGCTGCGTTTCATTCCGAACTCTCACTCGACATATTGATGAGTTACCCGGTACGAATTAACCGCGAGCTCGCGCATTACTTTTTACTTTTTTCATTGCACGCAAGAGCGCGATATAGATGTGTTCTCCATTGCACTTTTTTTTCAGTACACCTATACGACATGTAAAATCCAGTCGCGTAAAAGAAAAAAAAAATAGTCGGGTTAACGATGCTGCTGCTGCGCGTAGAGAGAAATAAAACGGCGCGCGTCATCCGCTCTGGGGAGTCATCCTGCTGAACGTGCGGAAATGAGACGACGCTTGCGCTCGCGAGCTCGTCGGCATTGTTATATTTACGCGTTGTATGCAACAATGGCTCGAAGCGAGACACGCAGTTCAAAGGAGATAGAGAGAGTGAGAGAGGAACCTATAAATTCAACAACGTAGGCCCTTTCGATGGGTTTTGCTTTTCATGAAATTTATGATGCTTTCGAGCACGCCGACGCGAGTGAGAGGGCTACATGCAATTACCTCTTTTTTACTTCGCGACATTTCTCAACGTTCTTGCACTTGGGGCGATTTGCAAAGGTAAGCTACTCTGGTTTGATGAACGTCCACTTTGCTTGAGAAAATGGATCGATAATTTGGATTGTTGTACTTACACAATGCGCTTTTACTCGTTGTTGAATTTAGTAATGTATCTCCGGAAATTGCATTTTTTAAGAGAGAAGTCCATGTAGTATGTCATTATTTTCACACGAATATCTGATTTTTCATATTTTTCGAGCTGCCTCTAATAGTACCATAACAAAGCTTTTAATTATTTATTAAAAAGTAGTGCATCAATATAATGCTTAATATTACATTTTTAAAAAGCTTTTACGAAGCTCTTTTATTATTTGTTTAATTTTGATCGAATGGTGGAGATTTCTCTAGGTCTATAGCGAGTAATGACAGTCTTGATCTACTATGGGCAATGAAAAAAATTGTACAGAGGGACTTGATCAATGATTCCGCATGAAAAATTCAAAACAATGGCAAAAAATTCATATAACAACGTTCAATCTTCGAACTTGCAAGTTCTTCCGCTCGAGCGATTAAACATTTGTTTAATCTCACGAACGCAGGTAATATATACACCGTGTACCGCAAACTCCTCTCGTCTAAATTGCCCGAGGCTGCTCTATATATTATCATCTCTTTAAAAGCACGATAATTTTTATTCGTTCTTGGAAACGGTTCGATTACTCTCTTCGCTTGCAATTTCACCTGCAAACAGACGAAAATCCACAGCTTCGCGCGAGGACGTCGCCGTTGGTCGATCGCGCTTTGCCAATGCATAATGCAAGCTCCCTCTCTCTCTCTCTCTCTCTCTCTCGGCTGAACGCCGCCGCGTCGCGCAAGCCCCCTCTTCGTACCGCAAACAATGCCGATGTAGCGTTCTCGCGAGCGGTAAATGCCAACTCGCATAATGCGGCCCATTGTGAAAACGAGTTAATTTATGCCGAATTGTTCCTGGCCTACTGCACGCGCCTCTGCAGCAGCAACAGCAGCAGCCTAGTGGGAACGGAAGTTGCTCGCCGAGGGACTTTGCGCGCTTCCTCCCTTCCCCCCTCTCTCTCTCGGCTTATTTTGTAGTTTTGCTAAGTAAATACCTCTTAGCGCGTTACACACATTGAGCGTAAAATTCTTTATGGTATTTATCGCTTCACGCATATGTTATACTTTCAGCTGAGAATAATTGTAGTTCGAATTGCCCTTCGCAAGATAAACACGATTGATTTAAGCTGGAAGTCCATTTGTTGGACTAATAACCGCTTGATTCGAGCGTTACTATCAATACGCAGCATAAAAGTACAATAGAAGTGCAAGTAATAATGAGTCTTTCTCAACCTGCCACGCGGATCAACGTGGACACGATCATTTTTCATAGTCAACTCCTCGCGATAGAAATCTCGAAATGAGCTTCGTGCTTTTCACGTTCGCTGAATATGTACATTTTACAAGTTCGCCAGATAAACTCGGACGTGAATGAAGTAATTATGCAAATGAAATGGCTATCATGCGAATATAATTACTTATATTACTGAAATTCTGTTTTTGAAAGTACAGTGTTCATTTGTATAATTGGGATTACCTGAAGATTACACTCCAAAAATTCTGTATTCAATGTTTGACTCTAATGGACGGACGAATTTTGATTAACATTCATCAAAGTAACTATTGATATTGCAATGCGTTCGCTGCGATTGACTCGATCGTTATAAATCGAAATCGATTAACACCAATGCACGAGCGAGTTACTTTTGTATGCAACGTACAGCAGTCGAAGTGAATGTAAAATAAGTTTATCTTATTCGAAACTTAGGTGTATCCGGTAACTCATAATATCTATACAGTCAACTTGACTGTAAATTAGGCTAAGGATAGTGCACGCGCCAATTGTCTCGAACTGCATCCATATACTGAATAAATGAATTCACTTCCGAATGGTTTCGGATGACTCGCCCATTGCACTCATTGTTTGGGTGCAGTACGTTCACTTTTAATTAACTTAATATTATGAGAGGAGATGTCTTCCGCCAAATTTCCGATAGCAATAAAAAAAAAGAAACAAATGAAAGAAAAACAATCTAGACTACGGGTCATTAAAATCCTTCCGGCAGCTTTCACTCCTTCGACGTACAACAGCCACAGCAACAGCAGAAGCAGCAGCAGCAGCTTCTAATGTCGCAACTGATTAAGGTTAACGGTTACGCTCGAATTGCCAGCTTGCTGCGGGATGCGCACCGTTTGAGGCGCGGCGCTTTTAATGAAAAGTTCAACAAGCACTTCGAAGAGGAAAAGAGGAAGAGAGAAAGAGAGAAAGAGAGAGAGAGAGAGAGAGAGGAAAAAAGTAACGGCGCATGCATATTTTCTTGTTACTCGCTCGCACGGCGGGTAGCGAGCTTTAAAGTGGGCGCGCACTAGCAGCATTTTATAGCTTGTGCTTTTGCAGAAGCGCGTGTACGCGCGCCAACTGAATTATTACAGAGCAGCCTGTTTATTTCGCTCGCTTGTTTGTGCGCGCTCATCCTTCGCGCCTTGTAAACAAATCGACGATAACAACGATATGAATATTATACGTATACACGGTGAACAATCAACGCTAGCGAGTGAATGATGAAGAGGCATTATGCAATTTAATCCAAGGGAATATTGCAAGTGACAGAACAGATAGACAGCGACGTTATTTCAATTAACGGCTAAGTGCGAGCGCCATCTCCTCAGTCCCCGACACACAGAGCGCACAGCAGCAGCAGCAGCAGCTGCATGTAGGTCTTGAGGTTAATGAAAAGTTTCTTCAAGCTGCTTTGCATGCTCGCAGCTCTGAAGATGTCGTTAGTTATAATGCGTTGCTGAGGAGAAGGGATACGAATGCTATACGCTCGTTCTTGCTCACTTGCACAGCGCCGCTCGCGTTGCTTGGTGCTTTTGTTCCGCCGCAAGCTCGCGCTTCTTCTTCCACGCGAGAGAGCCAAAGAAATGTGCCCGCGAGATGCATCTCGCTTTATTCTTATTTGCGTGCGTGAAGATTGCGCGCCGGAATGAGAGAACGCAAAAGTTGCCCTTTATGACGGCTAAGTGGCGAGCTTTCTATCTTTTTTCTCTCTCTCTCTCTCTCTTTTTTCATACTCTCAATGGAATAGAAAAGAAAAATAAAGTTTACCGCGAGCGTTCTACCTACCCGTTTTCTTATAGTTCCTCGGGAAAATTACACGTGAAAAAGTCTACTTACTCGCTGGGGTCCAACACTCGTAACTTTTTTACATATCTCACGCAAGCGGAAGTTTACCCTTTTTTTTTTTATTTTAATGGTCCTAAGGTCCTTTTCGTGTTACGATTACGACTTTGAATTCTGAAATGATGTACGTGTATTACTTGCTTATGTTGAAACATCATATTCAGTAAATAAAACATTCGAGCATAGAATATTCATGCAATTCATCTCTTCAAATGTAAAGCCACCCTTTTGAATCAATAGCTCGCGATGCAACACAGAAACTCCCTAATAATTCGAAAATAATTTAAATAACCCAAGAACAGTTTATTACCACTTAAGACTATATAGAACTAAACTGAGAATCCATAGCTCATCTTCGTCAAAGTCAATCAAAACTGTTATACGCTCAATCCACGATTCATGAAACTTCACCAAGAAACCAATTTCCCCGGCAATAATTCCCTCGTAAGATCCCTCTATACCTCCCTGCTTTGCGAAATTTCATATCGCACGATGCACACACGGACAATTGCTGCGGCTTATATACAAGGCGCCTCGAGAGTACTTACGCATCCGAGCCTAACAACGACGACGACGACGACGACGACGAAGACGCAGCAGAGCTTGCACTTCACTCGACAATGTGCGTTTTGTAACAAAGGCGCGCAGCGACTATATATGCGCACCGCATACGCGCCCGCGGAAACGATGACGACGACGACGCGCCGGAAGACTGTGAGCTTCGACGTCGGCGTACTGTCAAAGTGCTTCTAATTACTTGCCGAGAACGCAGCGCGCACTTTCCCGATTGCGTCTTGTTCGCGCAAAAATTAATTTAAGCTCATGATGCGCCTGCCGTTAAATCCCTCGAGACACTTCGCGCCCGTCCTTTACTTTTTTTTTATCTTCACCGTTTGTGCGTCATTGTCTTGCCCCCCCCCCCCCCCCGTTGGTTTCCTCGAGTGACAAAGGTTGATCGCGACGATTCGTGGACTTTTATAAATGAATGTGTAGCTCGATGCCATTGCGTGTACTGTGATAAATATCAAATCGCGATATTGATGACAATTACGCATGCAAGATTGCAATATATTTTCGCAAGCTCGTAAAAGTACACGGGTGTTTTGAAATGACGTTAAACGCATCGCTTATACGCACGCGAGTAAATAGCCGTGACCTGGGGCATCGGTAAACGCGCCAATGAGATTAAGCTGTTGTTTTTTCAACTAATGACTCTTCAGCAGGGCTCAACGCCAAACGAACAATGAACTATCCTAGTTTCCGCGAGTTAAGCGGCTTGTAGTTTCACGAGTATACAAACACACAATGCAACGCCGCGGCTCTCTTCGCAATCAGCATAATTCAACAATCAACGACGACGGTATATATAGCGCGTGCTAAAATCACGCGTCAACGCGTTCTCTTCCGAACAAGAAAATCAAAAAAATTTGTTGCATTTATAATCAGATTAGAATCGAGCATCATAAGTTAAATCGAAATTCTCTGCGGCGTGTGTATATACACATTGCGCCCGATAAAACGATTGCTATCTTGCTTGCGAGCGTACGCGCGACATTAATCGCCACCGAATTACCGCGTCTGGCTATATACGTACACGTGTAGCGCACTCGGCATCATTAAATAAAGAAAGACCAAAAACAAAACGAAAAAAAAAAAAATTGCTCGATGCTTATCAGCAGCAAGTATTAATGTTTAACCGAATTTCCGCCGCGAGTGCACGCTTTCGCGCACAAAAGCCGTATTATACGCAGTGGGGAGTTTAATTAGTCGCTGAAAAATCGATCGACGCGCAGAGCTCTCGGTCTCGTCGAACTAATGACGGGGCGCGGCAATAGTCAATAATAATTAAACGCCGCGGAATTACGTGCTAGCTCGTGTATCTATACACATTCGTATAAATTTTAGCACGCGGCCGCGCTACTTTTCTCCATTACGCTGATCTCCGCGCGCGAGCGACTCACGCTCTCAAGCTCTTGAGTTACCGCACGGCTCTTGGACTTTATAGGTCGATATATACATTTCCCCGCGAGCTTGCTTAAGCCCTCCCCCCCAACAAGGAAATTTCGGGCGCGTGTAATGCAGCCGTAGTCTCATGAATAATCCTTGTAATTGCGTTGCCATTCGGTTCGACTTTCTCACGCTATATCCTCGAACAATCGAAAAGTAATTTTCACGCGCGTGTGTCTGTGCGTGCGTATATTCGCGACCATATACGGTGGCGGCAGACGCACAAAGGCCGAAGAGAAAAAGAAACAGAGAGAGAGAGAGAAAAAAGATCAGCCAGCCGACGACCGATTTGTCAACGAGTCGATTTGTCGCTGCGGCGTTTGCCTTTTTTTTGCCGCAATGGCATGGAATGTCGTCGCCGCCGCGGCCGCTGCTACGTTGGAGAAATGGTAAAAACGCTGCGCGCGGAGACCAGGTCAAAGGAGAGTTCACCTGGCTGCTTTATAAGACTTTTTTTTTGCGCTCGCAATTAAGGCAAACCCACCGAGGAGTTTTAATACGCGCTGCAGTAAATTTCTGAGTGGCGTCGTCGTCGCCGAGAAATAATTATCGCGCGAGCTTGCTACTACTCTCGGCGCTCTTCGAGGTGTAATGAAAGCCAGTTGCTAGCTCGAGTTTGGCAATTAAATTTCGCTTTGATCGAGGTTTTTTCTTGTCTTTTTGTGACGCTAATTTTTTCTCCTACTTGTTTTTTAGTGCAGTGAAAAAATCCGCGCGCGGATTTTACGTTTGACAAATTAGCCTTTGCGAGCGAAAAAAGCTCGCTAGCGCGATAAAAAGCTGGATTATTCAATAACAAGTTGGTCTCAGTACTTATGCCACGGAGAGGTTGGGGGAAAGAAAAGAGGAAAAACGTTTTGTGACGGGGCGCCCTCATTCGATGTTTTACGATACCGAAAAGTTACGATAAAGTTTCGGGCACAGCTGACGATCGAGAGAAGTAAGAAAAAAAGTAACTCTATATCTCAAACTTAGATAATATCGTTTCTTCAGCGTTAATTGATTGCCATGATGCTCTTCTTCTTTTTTTTTTGTCCATCGCTTCGCGAAAACGAAACGCTTTACACGGAAAACTGAGGAGTATTAGCGAGAGGCAAGAGTTGGCCCAACTCCAGCTAGCACAATTGACTTCGATTCTAAAAAAGTGAAATACCTCATGAGTTGCGATACTGCTCGATGCTGGAAAATTATTTGATATCGTTGCTTTTGAAATGCCTCTTTTAATTGATGCCGTGGAATTAGGGAATCCAAAGTACTATAGGAACAAATTATTGTCTGCGGGAGAAACATTAAACTCGACTGCTACCAGGAATTTATTTTTGTTCTACTTTTGAGAGCTCGTCATAAAAATGAATTAAAAACTGAGGAATTTAATAACATCATGGTCTTACAAAGAATGCAGTGTTCTATATTTCCACCACTTGAATTCCGCGATGAAATTTCTTTTTTGCTTTAACATTGTCAAGAAATAATTTGAAATTTCTCTGTTCATTCAATCATCGTCGCACAAATACAGGTATAATATCCTTCTAAATGATCAAATCTCAGCGTTTATACACTCAAGCATTATTAAAGGTGCACAAAGGCAATATAACCCATACACTCGGTATATATACTTTCAGAAAAAAAAAACTTGGCCTCTCTCTTTCTTTCCTCGCGAGAGTAATCGAAAGAGCAAAAGGCTTCTAATGTCCGAGCGCACGGCGCAGCGAGCTCGAGCTAATGGGAGCTTAAAAGCCGGGTCACGAAGGCACGTAGCATGGACATCATCCCCCAGAGCAGAGCTACGGGCGGCGGCGACGGCGAAACTGCTGCAGCGACAAACTGCGCCCCTCGCCAATTGGAAGCCGACCAGACTCTCGTTCTTGCCCGACCGAGTTCTATATATCTTTATCTGCGCCACCCGGAGATTGCTCGGCACATTCGTGCTAGATAAGAAGCGCCTTCTTCTGCTCACGCGCCACTTACTTCACTTTTTCTTCTTCTTCTTCTTCTTCTTTTTTTACTTCTTTGAACTGCACGTCGATTCAATTTATTGTTGACGATATGGCACTTTTATTTTCTTAGCATGGGAGAGAAAAAATCATTTTCCGCGAATTACTTGCTGGATAAATTTTTCTCCACGAATTTCATGTTTGCTCGCTACTCTCGCTCCCACTTGTTATTCCATACTTGAAGTTTTCAAAGTTTCATGCGAGATTCGTAATTTGACCCGAAAAAACTTCCACGCGTATATACCTCTGCTCGGCCAGACTGCGCGCATATAATTCAAAAGGTCATCCGTGACCCCGAATTGTGCGAACCCAAAAGCAATTGCAGCAGAACGCGCTCGTTTTGAATAAGTTGGCGCTGACCGTAATAACAATTCGTATCTTATCCGAAGCTATTTATGCAAAATGCACGTTACGCGAAAGTACTTCGTTTTTTTCTTATATAAATGCCCCGCTTTATGTGCATTTTTTTTGTGAAGATATCGTAGAGTACCATACTAATTGTCTTGGATATTCAATTGTCAAAAGATGAATTTTTGCTGGATATAACTCGGGGAGGTAGGGCATCGTAATCGCGGATCGCTCGAGTGAAAATCAAAAGGATTCAACCAAAACTTTTTATCTCGGAGCATTCTCTTATTAAATCGTAAAAAATCATGAAAATCAGGCTAAAACTGCGATAAAATAAAATGGCATCTCACTCTCTCTCTCTCTCTCTCTCTCTCTCTCTCTCTCTCTCTCTCTCTCACGCGCGTGTGGCCCGATCAAATCCCTTCTTACGGATAGAGAGAACGGCCATTAAGAAGCTTTCTCGTTCGTCGACTGCTAGGAGATGAAATTTACCGACCAAAACTTTTGCGCTCATGGCGTGCAGGCGCTCGTAAAGAAGCGCGATGAATTCGCAGAGCTGTAAGGTGTTTTATTGACTAGGGCAGAGAGAGAGAGAGAGAGAGAGAGAGAGAGAGCAAATTGTAGCTCGTAAAAATATATATTCTACGTTATACAGTTCCGGAGCTTTAATTGAGCTGTCGAGTGGTAAAGCTCTGATCGAAAGTCGCAACTGCTGTGCCGCGGTAATGAAGTAGGCTCTCTCTCTCTCTCTGTCTCTCCCTCTCGTCGGTTTACTTCATCGACGCGCGTCACTTCTTGCATCGACTGGCTTTGGCAGTTTCGTTCGTACGTTATTATACGCTCGTGGCAACCTGAGCTACACTATATCCTCGAAATAACGAAATTGTATGACTAAAAAACTAATTCCACTACTGCACGCTTTGACGTACACATGAGTATGTGCGCTATCGGTTAAATTGACTTTGTTAGCTTTCGAAATGCAATTTTCGTTGAATTTAAAAACTTTCCTACAGATACGCAGGCGATCGAGTAGCCATCATAACAAGCTTTCGCAAAATAAAAGCATCCAACGACGCGTTCTATCAGGTATACTCGATTTCCAAGTATCAGATGCGCGAGCAAACTTAATTTTCGAAATCAGTGCCAAAACTATACGCTGCGTAGCGGCTCTCACAAAGTTAAACTAAACGGATTAGCTGACAAGAACCCTCTCTCAGCAGCGAGAACAAGCAAGCAACCCCCCCCCCCCTCCTCTCTCTCTCTCTCTCTCTCTCTCTCTCTCTTTGTTTAAGCATTCGGACTAAGCATGTATACGCTGGCATCAAAGGCCAAGCCTATTAATCCTTGGGCGTGGCTTGGGTTGTACTCACACAACGCAATCAGCACTCTCTCTCTCTCTCTCTCTCTCTCTCTCTCTCTCTCTCTCTCTCCTTACAATCTGTGATATGTAAATAATGTTATGTGACAATTGTGTAAATTTTATAATTTTGCTTATGCAAATAAAGGTCTATCTATCTATCTATCTCTCCCGGCTCTGTATGACTCTGGCATCGTGTGCCGTGAGAAGGAAAAATAAAATCACGTTTAATAAATTATATCCGTGTGTCGTCCGCATACTGTACGACTATGAAAATAATGGGTCGCGCGGCGCGATCCTTGTTTCCCGTCTCCGCGCGACGCGCATAGTTTTACCTCCTTCTACTCCCTACGAAAATCTCAATCGTAAATCTAAAAGCTTCCCCATTCCTGATATCAACACGCGCGAGCGCGGGTCAACTGCATCATATAGCAAACTTATATTAGAGAGAGGGAGAGAGAACACACACACACACACACATACGTGACGAGAAGCAGAGCGCGCGCGAGAATATGAAAATTTAACGAGAAAGAGGATAGTCCTTATGCATGTGCGCCGTACGAGTGAAATTTAGTGGGAGAGCAGTAGGGGCCAGAAGTGTAAAAGCATAATTCCGGAATTTAAGGCGACTATTACTTCCTGCCAGCCTCTCTCACTCTCTCTCTCTCTCTCTCTCTCTCTCTCTCTCTCTCTCTCTCTCTCTTTCCACTTTATGCGACGACTTTTCTTTTCTCCTCGAAACTCGCGCGTAGCACCAGCAGCAGCAGCTCTTAACAATTCCGATTAAGATTATATATCTCGCGAGCTTCGTGTGACTTTCGTCAATTTATATGCGTTTGGAGAGAAAGAGAGAGAGAGAGAGAGAGAGAGAGAGAGGGGGAGAGAGAGAAAGAGAGAGAGAGAGAGGTTGGGTTATATAACTTTGACGAGAGACGCGACGTTATTTGCTCTTTCAGTTAGATTCCAAGGCGAGTCTGCACCAGCGCCTTATGTTTTGTGCTAATACGCGGAGACTTCAGGCGGGAGCTTTCGTCTATATACCCAAGAAAGCTCGGTTTTGCAAGTTTATTGTTTGATCATGTAAATTTGCTGTTGTGCTTTTTTTTGCTTTCTCTTTCTCGTATAGAGGGACTATTTTATTTCTTTATCTATGTGAGATATACGGCCATGACACGAGATATATATCGGAGATTTAATCCGGAATAACTGCTCCGTGGTCTTACGGAAGATCGAGCGAAGACAGCGAGGAAGCCATTTCTCGATATATAGGAGAAATCAGCCGGGGAAATTTGATCGAAACTCCAATTCGAAGCTGGAGCTTATATTCTATCAATAGAAGACCCCATCCGTGGAAGCCTCTTATACCTAAGGTTATTGCCGGCAATCTAATACTCTAAACTGCATCTCTTGTAACGATTAGAAATGTGATTTCAATACCGTATAGCAGACCGCGCAGAGCGAAACTTCCATTCCAATGTGGTCGAGAGGATATGGTAGAAAGTTCTACGAAGAATCGTCCTCCCGGGGGCGACGTCTAAAAATCGCTTGGAGAAAATCGCGAAAATATATGAAAGTTCTACGGCGTGCGCTCGGAGAGAAAAGACAAAAGCCGAGAATTCGAGGGGGTTAAAGCTCGCCGTGCTTCATATTTATCAGACTCACGTCCCTTATACAAAGCGTCCGAAAAATTCCTCAGCGAAATTAGCTCTCGCGCCCGAAAGGGCTTCACTCGCTCGAGTATTTTTCAATTTGGTAGCCCGATGACTTGCGTGGATGTTTGGTAAATATTAACGAAGCTCGGATCGATGATTGGACGGGGGGCCGGGGGAGACCTCGTTGTCGCCCCCGCCAAAACTGCGGTGTGTCTCGTGAACGATGGATATCGAAGCGACAGTGTCGCGCAAACGGCAGTCGCGTGGATTATTCACCTGCGCGGTTTATAATTCAAAATATGCGCGTCGCGGCGACGAAGACACCAAATGAAAAAAGAAGCCAGCGAGAGAAAGGGTGAAAAGAAGGAAGAGGAGGAGGAGGTGGAGACGATAAAGAACAAAGGTGGAGCATTCCTCGGAATGTGAGATAGGCGTTTGGTTTATGGCCAGGCCGTGAGTGGAATTCTCTCCGGTCCTCGCTCGTACACACACACACACACACATGCGCGCTGCGAGAATTTACTCGCTTGCGCGGAGCAGATAGCCAAAGTATTATACGGCAACGTCCGGATTTTTGTAACCTGTCGCTCGCTCGCGCGCAGATTCTGTCTGTCGCGCTTTGTTCGCCTATTGAAATGCACCGATGCAACCGCGAACGCCGCAATGCGCGCACGAGGAATATGTGAAGAGGATGTGTCTCGACGACAAAAGTCCATTTCTTCCTCTTCTTCTTATTCTTGTTCTTTCTCCTCTGTGGGTGTGTGTCGCTTCGATCCTTTATCGGCGATTCGTCGAAACACGTCGAGTGATGAGGATTACGTTGAAAAGGCCGCGTTGCTTTGCAGACACGAGCACAGCAGTGAGAGAATGTTATTTGCGCAAAGCGTTGTTGCTGCTGTTGTTTGTTACCGCGTACGTGCAAAGGAAATTTGATGAAGGTTTCCGGGGAATGATAAAGCCGCGTCTCTTGCGCGGCAATATAGCTTTCGATTGGCTCTTTGCGATGTCGTTTGCGTTGCGTGGTTGGTGCATTGCGTTTTGCCTTTTTAATAGAATTTTCGTTGGTTTATCAGAGCAATACCTTTTATAACATTTTGTAATTAAGTACGCTTTGAACATTTATTCAATTGCGCTGAATGGGTGTGAGAAGGATTGGTATTAACAGATTAAAGCACACAACAACGCTTTGTATTTAATTACAAAACAAAATTCGAGAGTATTACATTTCGAATGTAACGAGGACCACAGCTTTCATTCCCATCCATCCGCAATACACGGCAATAACAATTTTCTGCAAAGAGAGTATAAAGAAAAAAAAAAACAGGGAGAGAGAAATTTCTCCGAATCGCCAACTAAGGCACTTTAAACAGCAGCACTTACACGGCAGGCGTTTCATAAACACATATATACACATACACACGCATGGCTGTCACGTCGCACACGCGCTGCTGCCAAATATAAAACTTCGTTTCTCACAAAGAAGAGAGTATATAACGCGGCTGCTACTGCTGCTGCAGCAGAGCACGAATTGCGCATTCCTTTGTCGGCGGGTCCTGCTGACCTAAGATCAAAGCTGCTTGCCATTATTTTTCGTGCTATACTGCTGCGGCCTGCTTTTTGGACGTTACGGAATTTTGCAAACGCCTGCAAGCTTTTTTTCCTTCCCTCGGCAGAGCGAGCGAAAGAGAGAGAGAGAGAGAGAGAGAGAGAGAGAGAGAGAGAGAGAACGCGCGGACTGTAAAATGCAAATGTTGCGCGAGAGCATTACGCTGGATTCGGCATTATTGAAGCTACGACCGTTGCAATTACCCGCTTGCTCGGGTGTAATACTTTACTTCGTTATTCTGTTTGTTTTCAATTATTGCATTTTCGGAGCTCGCCTGCTTTTCTCTCCAATTGCGAGGTTGCGTGTGTATATATACATATGTGCACGTCTGACCGCACCCGGCTACTACTACTTGCACGGATTGGCGTACTTTTTTATTCGAGGTAGAATTTTATATTTTCGAAATCAAGCAAAGTTTCAATGGATCATGGAAAAAATATCGCGAATCAATCTTTTTCTGAAGGTAAAGGAGTGTGTGACAGACAGTAAATCGATGAAAAATATATGAATACTTATTTATCGCGCTGAAAGATGCATTTTTAGTTGTCATATTGACTTTCAATGATAATATAATATTTCAAGAATTTCGTTGAATTTACAACTTGACTTTCAATCACTTACAAATTGAAATTGCGACGTCAACGCCATAATATATTTTGTACTTGACGGATATCGTCAGAGCTTTTTTTTCTTCGTAAGCTCATTTTTTTTCCTGTCAAACGGAAAAATACACGTACGCACGCAACGGAAAAGATGCAAACGTGCGAATTATCGCTGGCAAATAGGATTACTCGGCAGTATCGCAGCTCGAATAATCAACACAACACGTACATTCGAGTCTGGATATATATCTGGTACATAGTGCGCTAGGCCACATGGAAGAACATCTGTCGACATGACGTTCGGATCCATAAATTCGCGGCGCAGCATTGGCCTCGCGGATGAATTCATAATTGATCAGAGCCGTTTGCGCTTTCATTTATGCCCAATGCCTGCTGCACGTACACGTGCTTGCTATACGTATACGCGCCGATACACAGCTGCTAATGTGGTTTCGCGAATTTACACCACTCAAATCCCTCGGCTCTCTCTCTCGCTCTTTCTATGTATATATATAGGTGTATACTAATCCCTATACTCACCCACCGTGCGATAACAATCACGCTCTCTCTCTCTCTCTCTCTCTCTCTCTCTCTCTCTCGACTTAGTAAAAGGCGAGCGTGTAACATTAATCGCGAGATAGCCGGCAGCGAAAGAAGGCTTCATTCCGCGCTGCACCGTGTACAATGCAAACGTTGCTTGCTACTGCGATTTCCCTATTATTATCATTGTTATTGCCCATTGTGCAAGCTGCAACGAGGAAAGAGAGGGAGAAAGGTCGAATTAATAATAGTAAAACTAGGCGTAACAATGGAGGCAGAACGTAACGCGAGGATCATCTCGTGTTTATCGACCCCCCCGCTCCTCGTCCCTTAATGGGCTTCTGGGAAAACAATCGCAAGATCATCTGGTGATACACCCTCGCGTGAGAAGAGGGAGAGAGAGAGAGAGGCAGAGCGCGCACCTTATCGCTGTTTATATCTTAGATTTGTGCCGACAAAAGCTCGTTAAACGAGAGCTTGGCCTTGTTTTGCGAGCTCGTTCGCTCGCTCGTCCGCGCGCCACTTCATTATTATTATAACGACGACGACGACGAGAAGGAGGAGTAGGAGGAGGTGAAACGGGGGCGATCCCCGCGGGTGCAAATGATGTCTCGCAAGCGCGATTAAATGCGCGACAGACAGCCATTAGCGAGATGGATCTCGCTGTGTCGGGTCGTCATCGAGCGAGAGACACGCAAATTATTGTTCAACGGGCCACTCTGTGTGTATACAACTATGCTACTTGAGTTCTTTTTCCTCTCTTCGGTGAACGGGAGCAAGAGATAAAAGATTTGTACTGCTACTGCTGCTGCTGCTGCTGCTGCTGCTGCTGCTGTTGAGGAAGCTTGAAACTCTCAAGAATGAGATCTCTTTTCTCTCGCGCTTGGATTTTTTCGACGACGACGACGAGAATGCTGCGTTATTTCTTTTTCTTATTCTGGTGTTCTCTTTTTTTTTCGGGGCGCACGGGATTCTGTAATGCCGTTGATAATGGGCAACGAGATTCTTTTTTGTAAAATGCATATCTGACATCGTGATTGCTGAAAAATTCATACCCGCGGATGTTTGCAATTCCGATGGGTTAATGTTTTGTTTTTTTTTAACGGTCGCGCGACGAATAATCGAGCTTCGCAGCTCTCGAAATTATATCATGATGTAGAGAGCTTAGAAGTTCTGATAAACACGTGATTTATCAATCGACATATCAGAGTGAAGCCATTACATTTATCACGAAAGAACATCGAAAGCTTACAAACCAGTCATTTACCGAAAAAAATAAAGGAAAAAAAGAATAAAAAAAAAGAAGAAAGGACTACCGGTAGATTAGCCAGAATGTAAGCGCCTCGTCGAAAGACACAAAGCCCTCGATATCGATTAACCGAATGGGCCGTCAGTTCATTAGTTTCGCGCGGCTTTTCGCGACGGCGGCGAAGGCGACTTGGATCCCAGCGAGCGCGCGCGCTTTTTCGCTGACAAAAGCTCACCCGAGAAGATCCATCCCAAGGCCATTTCTCATCTAGCTTCTACATTTGTCTTTCTTCTCCCTCGCTTTACTTGCGCTGAGAAAAAGACGAGTAAGAGTGTATGTGTGTGGTGTGTGTGTGTATGTGTGTGTGCGCGCGCGTTCGAAGGCCATTTTGCGCAAGCGGCCTGGCTCAATGCTCCTCATTTGTCCACGTCTAGCATCTGGATAATTTCTTCCGCCTTAATCCGTGTTCTCTCTCTCCCTCTCTCCCTCTTTCCCAGCGCTATTTACTTGCCCATCCCCTTTCCCTTTTTCTCACTTCCGATTTAACGCCTTCAAATTGACGCGTCACACCGAGCGTGAGAGCGAGAGATTATCGTCGATGAATAATTTCACGTTATTGTCGAAAAAGTCGTCGTACGAAACCTTGATAAATCATCACTGTGTGCTCGTTGTAAATTCGGAACGCAAAAGCACGCGTATAACACTGTTCGATCGATAATATGCACGCAACGCATTCAGCCGACAATTAATTCGCCTCCTCTCAATTTATATGATTATTTCATAATACGTTACGATTTTCATTCGTATTCGTCGGATAATCATTTATCACGGCTTACGTGACGCGTAAATAAATAAGCTATTCAAAATATAACAATGATAATTGGGACTTGCTGATTAATTATTATTTATCAGGCTGCAATTCATTAGCGTAATAACATAATTACAATTAATGCATTATTTGTGGAATCCCTTTTCGAAGTACAGCTTGTATGATTTAATCAGATTTGACGCATTTTTGAACTTCGTCGCAATTAATTAGGGTTTTGCGTTGATGTATTTCGTTTAAACAATATAATCGAATGATATCGCATACAAAAATTGACGTATCTCCATAATTATATTATTTCCACGAGAAATCATTTCCTTTTACGAATCAATTTGAAGAAAAAAAATATTGATAAATGTACAATGTATCCATTTCGTCCGAGCAATTTGTTACGATTTCGCTCGCGTCAAACGAAATAAAATGTGCACGTCGCAAGGGTAATCGCAAAATATGATTGCACGCACCATTAAATCATTCAACTTTATTCGGAAAAACATTACGCCGAGATTCGCATTCATGCGCCCCCCACATGCTTGCCGCAACAATGAATTCATCGATCAGCAAAGCGTTTGAAGTATACGAACAATGGCGAGGAACTGCTGTAATGGATAAATTTTTCAAATGAATTCCGGGAGCATCAAAACGACAAAAAAAAAGGTATATCTTTCTACTTTGCAATCAAGAATCGAAGAAAAAAAAAGGAGCAAGAGAACCGAATGACAAAACTCAAAGCGATCGACAAGCGTGGAGTCCACTCTGTTTTCTTTCTGCGTGTGTATGTGCTGCCGTCGCTATTCCTCAGAGGTGTCAGCCAAAGCGAGCCAGCGAAAGCAAGCGGTTCTTGGACCTTTTAAGGTATGTGTGTGCGCGCGCGCCTACACTCGCTTCTCTCTTTCTCTTCATGTTTTATTCAGCGAGGGACAGCATCCGCGGCGGCGCGTACATCGGAAGTCCAACCCGTAGAAATTATTGCCTACCTGCGCGAACGCAACACATGTGTTTTGCATACACTTTTCTCTCTCTCTCTCTCTCTCCCTCGCCAAAGTCACGGTGATGTACGTACAATCTCCATCCACTTTCATTTATTATTTATTTATTTTTTATTCGCTGGTGCAAGTTGGCGTATTTTACAGCCTCGTTTCGAACGCAAGCTCGGCCTGAAGTTTTAATTGAAGCAACCTGTCGCTTCGTCGCCGCACGCCGCTCCGCGAGCTCTGGCATTCCTCAAAGTTCGACGTGCTGGAACTCGGCCGAGCGCGCGCGCGCGCGCACGTCGAGAAACGCTATAAACGCTTAGCGCGTCTTCATTATGGCCGTTAGCGAGCGAATTGTGCACACGATCCGTGGAAAATGATCGCCGACCAAGAGTACTTTCGCACACCGAGCTGGAAGGGATATTATCTAGTTTCGATTTAGTTGTTCAAAGCCAATACACGCTTCATTCGTCGTTGGATACCTTATTTTTTTTTTACGATTCGCGCGCCTGAGTTCGTAAGCGAGACCAGTTTTTACTTGAAATACTCACTTGTTGAATTGCCATTTTGTGACTTGAATTCAGGTCAAATTATTACGAGCGTGTTTAGCCTTTTAAACAATTCCGGCACGCATCGAGCTTACAATTATTGAGCGGATTATAATTGCCAATATGGCTCGTTCGATTGCGATTCCAATTAAGCATGTAAACTGAAATACAATTAGTCACTGCATATTGGCTTTGACGCATTAGGAAAGTGCCATTCTGTTTTGCGCAAATTCGCTACGATTGCTAAAATTATAGCTCGTAATTAATTTAGTTCGTTGTATTTCTCAAAATCCACATGCTATTTCATTAAAGTTTAAATTTCGAAACAATGGCTCACGTGAGCGCTTTGTCAAACGTCACAACCCGCCCGTTTACATGTTATGGAAGCCTTTGCGCTACGCTACACACGCAGTTTAATAATAATTACTTTAATAAGGATAAACTTATTTGTCGAATTGTTCATATTCCAAAATTGAAATATCCAAATACCTGATGCGCGAACTTTCGTTGGTGAGTTGCCTGCATAGCTGCTTATAATCAAATTAAAGCTGCGCTCAACTAATATTCGAGAAATAATTAAGCTGAAGCCGCGTCAAGCGACAGAAAATTAACGCAATATACGATCACAAAGTCCGTAAACATGATTATATCCTAAAAAATTGATTGACCTCATTAAATTGTAACATTCATCCCGCAGAAAGGTCAAGCAAAGCAGCAGCAGCAGCAGCAGCAGGGTAGCTTACACGTAAAAGCTCGTAGCTGGAAGGAATATTCAACTGAGCTCATCATTACAAGCGAGTGAAACGCATATATCCCTTGGTGGCGGCCACTATCCGCTCAGAGCGCTATCCGAGTTACAAAGCTTGGTAAGGCGATATCGGTTCCTTGCCTGAGGATTAACCCCCCTCCCCTTCACTTACCCTCCGGTATCGAGGACTTTGAATGAATAATTTCCAACTTTCGAAGCTATTGGAGCTTTCGGCTGTCGCGTTAGATTAGGCTTGCGAACTACAAACAATTTCACGCTCCGAGGGTGGGAGAAGGCTAGTTTGTATTACATTGTACGTGCACGCGCGTGTGAGCGGCTCGATTTTCCGGTTGCGGTCTCGTCGCATATACCGGCCCGCGCGCGCACCAAGCGTTGAGTGCGAGATTGATTGTGTACTACCGCGGCGTCCAAGCGCACGATGCTCGTTTGTTGGTGGCAGAATGGGATTGCAGTATATATGCGTAACCAGCCGACCAGATTGTTTTGCTAATTCTTGTTCGAGTAATCTATCACGAGGTCGCTCGATGAAAACGGTTTTAATTGTTATAATTTCGTTCGATTTCGACGACAGACAAAAGATCGCTTTTGAGTCTCGAGTAAAAAGTCATCGCGAGCTCGTGCTTGCAAGCTCTTGTTTATATTCTGTCTGAATGGCGTTTGCTTTCAATTGCGTAGAAAGGGCGTCTGGCAAGTTTTGAGCGAAGAAACGAGTTTTCATCGGGAAAAGTCAATATTACTCGCTCGCTCTCCTGGTGTGTGTGCGTGTATGTGTGTTTAATCTCTCGCAGCACACGAGAGTTGGCATTTGCAATTTGAAATATAAGAAGGAAATCCACTCGAACAAGGCGTGTTTCGCCCTTGATCTGCAATATACTCGAGGGGAATAAGAAAGCAAGAGGTGGAGTAAACCCCCGACTGAGAATCATGAAATGCATAACACAGTGTACTGGAAAAGATTTTACGACTTGTAGAATACGAGTTTGAATAATTTAGTGCGTATAATTTTTCCATCGTAAAGTAATGCGAAAAGAGAAAGAGAGAAAAAAAAATCGGAAAATACGAAAATCTAGCTTAATGCGAAAAAGGGCATTAGAATATCAAAGCAGTGGAATCTAATGCATATGAGATTGAAAAGCCAACGATGTGAATCAAGCACCGTGCGCGAGCCATATCCCCATTGAATATATATCTTTTTTTTCTCTTCTCTTTCTCCGGCTGATATTACGTAAGGTGAAATCGATCGACGACGTCCGATACGCGATATAGGCCGGGATATAGCGTAAAAAAGCAAGAATCTTGTAAAACATTCTACCTATACTCTTGCGCTCTCTCTCTCTCTCTCTCTCTCTCTCGCTTTGCCTGCCTGAAATGGCTGGCTGCCAATTCCATCAGGTATTAGCATGGAAATGGGGCGCGATTCGTTACTCCACGCCTTCTACCGCTTTTCTATTTCTCCATTTCTCGTGTGCCGCGCGCGAGCTCTTTCGTTTCTCTCTCTTTTTTTTGATACCGACCCAACCTTCTAACGAAGTCACTAGGCAAAGAGCGAGTGAGAGAAGTTCTCGTTGCACGAACGAGTGAGAGAGAGAGAGAGAGAGAGAGAGAGAAAGAGAGGAAAAGGGCAATCCTTTTTCGCGCGACGTATACAGTCGCCGGATGCATCAACGCTGTACGCCAGGGATTAGCCCCTCTGGAATTTATGAGTGTTCTAGCCAACGCGCCAGAGAGAGAAAGAGAGAGAAAGAGAGAGAGAGAGAGAGAGATCGCGTATCGGGTAACAAGCAAGTGTCTGCCAGTGACATGTCTCTCTTCTCTCTCTCTACGCGTTATTCTCGTTTTATCTTCGCGATTGGACCTTTGTGTTTGCGAACTGTGAGCTTCACTTGATGAAGCTTTTACGAATTTTTTTTTTCTTGCTCTTTTTTTTTGTTTTATGTTGTTTTTCCATTGTCGATTCTCTAGTTTGCGCGCAATATCTTTTTTTCTCTTTGCCGATCATGGATATGTATCTATTTCCGGAGCAATATCGTACGTTTGTTTAAATATTGCGGCGAATGCAAAGGAAGTGATATTTACAATTTAGTAGTAGGTAGTTTACTCTCGATAAGACTTTTATTCGACGTTTCGTACGTTTCAATTGTAAAATTATTAATTTTAAAACTTAGTAAAGTTAGTTATTTTATTTTCAATTCTATGTCGAGTAAACGATCGCCATTTCTCTACAATAAACTGTGAAGAGCTTCCTCGTCTTCGAGTTTTTCTCTCGAGTTACGTGGAGTAATTGCACTTCAAAGTAGTTACCTGTTCAAGGCTTCATTCTCTGTCTTTCCAACGAAGAAAAAAATATATTATTGAACTTACGTCATTTTTCAAAAAAGCGTCATACATCATTTACTCGAGTCGATTGCAAAGTAATGAAGAAGAAGACAAAAGAAACAGACAAAAATTAAAACCGGCAAAAATTTCATGCGGGGAGCGAAGAGAGGAGGCTGAGAGGGCAAGAGAGCGAGAGAAAGAGAGAGAGAGAGAGAGAGAGAGAGAGAGAGAACGCTCGCGCAGGCTGGGGTTAGAGGCGTGTGGTTAATATTAAAGCCCTTATGTACGTCCTTGGTCTGGAGCAACGCGGCATGGATTTGCATAATAAAAGGGTGCCTCCCCGCGAGCGAGCGAGGGCGCGCGCGCTTTGAAATTGCCTGAGAAATTTTTAAATTAACCGCGCGTCCACGCGCGCACGCGCCACCGCGGCTGCCATGGAAATCTATAATGCAGCCGGACCTTGATGAAAAATAAGGACTCCGCGCACCGCGAGTATGTAAATGCTTCCTTGCGGGATATGACGATAAATAATTTTAACTCGAAATTGTAGTTACTCGTTTTTCGCGAGAGAGATAAGCAAGTGTAAGTGTGCCTAGCCGATATAACCAATTACCAGACACGTAAGAAGAAGTTTGCCAGCGAAGACAATTCTAGAGGAAAGTTACTCTCTCGGGCGGCGCCTCTTGTAGAATGAGATATAATCTTGTAAAGCGTCATAAAGGTAGGAGATATATGCGCGGCTGCCTCGCGCGAAAATTCATTGCCACCGTTGCTAGCTTGCGCCGCCTGCTGCTGCTGGAACTCTCGAGTGTATGTGTGTGTGTGGGTGTGCAAGTGGCTTCGATAATGGGCCAAAAGCGTTGAAATAATAGTGATCCTGGCTGCTGCTGCTGCTAGTGCTGGAGTGGCTCCGCGCGAACGAGAAACTAAAATGAATTCGCGCTGCCCCCAGAGTTAACAATTCGCCAAAGCGCTCGAGCGTTTATCATGCGCGCGTTTATATCTCTTTGTGAATATATATACGCGCGGTATATGAACAAAGTTGCGTGAATTGCTGATTTATTCGCTATTTCAAATGGTTTTTTCTTGCATCTCTTTCTCTCTCGCTCAGTAGTCGAACAACAAAAAGAGAATTGAAAAAAATTGCAGAAAATATCTCGATAGCGCCGGGTCGATAAAAACTGTAACAAAAACTATGCTGGGATGGATACGCGAAAATGAAACTTTCGATTTTGTTGTTTGGCATACGTGAATGAAGCTGTAACAATCGTCAAAGTTTCCAACTGAAAAAATATGGTTGCAACCTCGGTTGCAAAAACGGTGGTACAGAAATATTTTGACATCGAACGAAACTGAACGATACACATATACCTTGGCGTGATATTTGTTTTTTATTTCACTCGCCGTAAAAAGTATATATACCGACGTCGTGAAGCTCAAATATTTTGACAAAAAGCACGTTTTTTTCTCTCTCTCTCTCTCTCTCTCTTCCACTGCGCTCGACAGCTCTCACGCATTGTATGCTGTACCGTGTAGAGAAGCTAGCCCCCAAAGCGAGGCCGCGTTGCAATTCATCAGGCGGCTTTAGCTAACGGCAAAAGGCTAATTTTTGTCTCCGCGAAAGAAGCAGTGCACGTTTATTAAAGGCGCTCTTTGTGAATGTTTTGTGCTCGAGGAGCGCGCGAGTGCATCATAAGAAGCGGCGCGTGTTTTCGTTAAATCTCAACGGGTGGCAGGCCAACGGTCTCTCTCTCTCTCTCTCTCTCTCTCTCTCTGTCTCTCTTTCACTCGTGCAACAACAACAATGCTCCCCACGATGTATCTCAAGCAAGAACTCATCACGACGCTGCCGCTGAATAATGCTCTGGCTATTTCTTTTCTCTCATTATTTTTTTTTTTTTTTTCATTAACTTCTCCAGCGCGCCGCGACGTTATAGCTTCACAAAGGCAACGCGGAACTTGCTCAAAAGCCACGACGACGACGCGATGAAGTAGAAAAAAAATTAATCTGTTACTTCTCTCGAGGGCACGTCGAGACAAGCTCTCGCGCGCAAAATAAAATTCCTCAACACACTGCGCTACGTGCCCCCCCCCCCCTCGCCCCGTGAAAATGGTTTCCTTTTACAGACACGGAAAAAGCTTGTTATCAGCGTCACCTGCACGCGCGCCACAAGACCTGTACACTATATATATATATGTACACATCTCTAACGTCACGCGACGTACAAATGATCGAAAACACATCAGACCGTCTTTGCGCCGACGCTTTATCTCACTTTTAAAGAAAGTAGACTTCAGCTGCCGACTTGCTAATGGTAAAAGCATTTCCGATATCTGATAAGTATATGTACAGCGCGAGCGGCAAGGATGCTTCAATTCTGCAACTTGCTCGAATTATCTTTATATCCGTTTCTCTTTGGCTTATTTAACGACTACGATTGTTTTCATTAATTTTTGTTACTCTTGCTGCGCTTGGATGAGTCGTTTGTGAGAGAGCTTGAAATTTTTATTCGATAAGGGAACCACTTCTAAGTTTTAACAAAAATGAAATTATTTCCTTGTAACGGCATACTATGACTTTGCAAGATATCACTGTTTACTCTTCAGCAAAAAAAAAAAAATATGTATATTTTCAGTTATCTCTGTTTCTAAATGTTTGCGTAGAATTGGAAAAGCGTTCACCAGAGTGCGCCTGGAAAAAAATGTACTTTTCAAGAACAAAAGTACTGAAATCGTGATAACGGATGGCTCGCTGTCGTCTCAGCGAGAATTTTATCTTGAAATACGATAATTTGATAGCTCGAACAAAGCATCCCGAGCAATTACTTTTCTTTGTTATAAATTGTTTTGTCCCGACGAGAACGAAGGGAAGATGAATTGAAAGATTTCGAAATTTACAGCAGTATATGAATCGAAACCCAAGGAGAAATGTGTCGAAAACAGTGACCCCGTTGCAGAATCGGACAGTGAAATTTTTCTTCGCGCAAAGCACATACACACGCTACTAGACCTTCGTTGATAAAACGAGCAACCGAAGCAATCCCTCGACCCATTTTCCCTCACGTAGTAAAAGTACCTATAAGTCTTAGGAGTAGAAACGATATTTCACGCGAAAGAGAGAGCCGAGAGGAGAGAGAAAAAAAAATAGCGCGCGTCAAGTTTATGCGTGGACATGTCGTCCTCGACAAAAGTGGTGTGTGGTAGGTGGGTAATCGTTCAGAATATAGGGTGGAGGAGACGGACACGAGAAAAACGCGCGTACATTAGTCGGCCGAGTAGTTTTTTGTACGATATGCCAGGGATTTCGCGCGCGGCGCACGGATCGATGCGCCGTACAGAAAGCCGAGCGAACTTTGCGGCAAGATAAACGCGCCAAAGTCAACAGTTTTCCAAGCCCTCCACCGCTCTCCTACCGCAACTTTTCAGATGCCGCCGCCTGATTTCCCACACCGAGCTTTTATGCAAACTACGCACACGCGCCCGTAGGTAAATAGCGGCTCTCGAGTTGTTTTTTTTTCGTCAAGGCTCGGTAAAATACCGTTGCTCCATTGAATGGCTCGGAAATGGGATTTTGTTGAGTGAGGGATCGATCGTATTTGCGAGATGCTTGTGAAAATGTTGGTAATGACTCGTGGAAGTGGATAAACTGCTTTTCTATCGGGTTTTGAATTCGATTTGAACGGATTAAATTTCGCTGGTTGATGATATAGATTATAACTTTCAAAGAGTTTAACATCAGAATAAAAAGAGACTGCATTTATTTTGCACAGTTTTTCTCTACATAATTGTTATATCCTACGTTGCAACACACTGCAAAATTATTTCCTGCACTGTAATATGATACATCAAGAAAAATTTATTATTCTCTACACTGAAATATACTACACGAATATTTTTATGAAAAAGGTTCCCTACATCCGCAAATTTTGATTAATAAATGATTTGCAGAATCTGGTAATTAATTGTTTGTGTATTATATTTCATTTTTATGTAGAACATAAGAATGCAAACAAAAATAAATGTAGTGTATTGCAATGTAGGAGAAAACAATTGTGTAGAGAAAAAATGTGCTGAATAAATGTAGTCTCAATAAAAAGCATAATATACCTTGATTTCGAACGAAAATAAAATAAAGCAATTTTTTTTTTACTAGATGAGTCAAATAAAAAAATGTTATTTACTGTATCAAAAGAAATAAAGAGCAAACTGAACGAAAAGCTCATTGAATTTTCGACGTTTAATTAGCTAAATGAGCATTTCATTGGACTACATGAGCAAACATTATTTGAAAGGGGTGCTCAGTTGAAATAACATTCACGATATCCGATTTGCCTTCGTTAATGTACTTATAACCTTTTTACACCGGAGGATCATCTACTTTTCTGCCAAAGCGGTTCAAATTCATTTAAGATAACTGTCACAGTGTAGAAATAGTATTATCCACGACTGTTCACTTTTCATTTAAAAAATCCCTTCGAAGATCAACTGAATTATTTCTCAATTCGACGGATACGTACGTATCGCTCAATCCAATGTAACCAAAAAAAAAATAAATAAAATTCAATACTCTACCATCAAAATCGAGGTTTATTGTCATATCAACGAGAGCCTAATAAAAGTAGATTTATCGCAGCGATGACGAGATACAACCATGCCAACCGATCGAGTCGCGAGAGATGACAAATCGATCCAATAACACACATCACTGGAAAGTCCAGGCAAAAAGTCATAGTATCCCAGGGAGGAGAGACAGTTGTCGGGCAAGTAGTAGAGATCGGCGCTTGGGAACAAAAATGTTAATTCCCTTTGGGAAGGGCCGCACGGTAGAAATCGTGCATGCCAGCCGAGGAAATAATATTCTCCGCGGAGCGAGTCGCAAGATAGAAATCGGCTTCGCAACGGGAGCCCGCATATATGTCTCACGAGTGTACATATTCGTTTCTCTTACTCCGAGTCACCGAGATTACATTTGAATCCTAATGTCCGCGAGAGGAGTCCGGTTCTTTCTTTCGATCGCGGAGCGCGAGTCTTCGCCCACCCTTCTTCGATACATTTATTCATGCTTGTATTTATGGGTGGCCGCGTAAGCGCTTCCTTTTACAGCTTTGCCGACGCGCTGCTACCTTGAGTATTTTATTAGGGCTTTGTACGGCAATCGGCGTTATAAATGAGAAAAAGTTGATGTTTTGAATGGGATGAGGAGTTCGACCTGGCTCTGATTAACAAAGTTTCGAGAGTTTTACCCCATCGACGCCGAGTGAATAAACATTGGAAATTCAGTTCGACAAGCTCACTCTTCGTACGCGTATTTCGAACTCATTTGAATTACCGAGAACTCTCGTTTAGGAGAGAGCGAGGATAAAAAAAAAGAGAATTAGCTGAGCTGTATAACGATCGGTTTCGAGTACAAAAGAGCAAAGAAGACGCGCTGGAGGCTGTTATCGGTGCAATTACCCGCCGAGAAGACAGCTCATTATAATGCGATAAGTACTTCACCCTATAGCCTCTGCCACTGCTGCTACTGTCTAGAGAGGGAGTTTTCCCTCCGTCGACCCATGGGATCACACCGCAAATACGAAGTTTGCCCGAGCTTTTCCGTCGCGCACCCGCGTGCTCTCGTCGTCGGTCGGTCGGTCGGTCGTCGTCGTCGCGATAATGAAGTTGGAAAAAATGTGGCCGCAAACTCCCCGACGGCCTTTATCGTGTTTGAGTTTGTGTATGTGTACGCCGAGCTGACCCGGCGTCTTTTCGCGAACAAAAGCACGGCCGCGCGAGCGCGCGGGCACACACGTATAAGGAGAGACTTGCAACTCGCGCAACTCGCTCCTTAGTGGGAAACTCGCCGACATGAATTCTCTTCATCGTATAGATCACTCGGACAAGACTTTTTTTTCTCTCTCTCTCTCTCTCTCTCTCTCTCTCTCTCTCTCTCGTACGCTTGCGAAATGCTTTCGATGTCGCTCTTTGAAGCGTTTTTGCACTACTGCGAAAGAAAGAGAGAGAGAGAGAGAAAGTGGGTCCGCGGAAATTACCAGACGATAATTGACCTCTCGCCTTTGGAAAAGAGAGTGAACCCGAGATAAGGAAAGCTCCCCCCTCCTATCTCGAGCCAGCATAATTGCAACCCTTTCTCGATGCTTCTTTTTCTAACAAGCGATAATCTTATTACTGCCAGGAGGATCTGTAACAATCGAAAAAAGTTCGCTTTGTGCAGGAGCTTTTTATTTTCTCAAAGGCCGATTTCCTTCTGAATTAATGAGACAATTATGACCCAGTCATTACGAGATGGATTCGATTGTAGTAGCCAAATGGATTCGAGTCTTTTGATCGAACTCCGCTGCTTTATCTAATTAGAAATTCTTATCGGAAGGCTTTTATCATGAAATTCTCAGTGTTATCCCTTCGAGAATAATGATATCTTATCACTTCTTGTTCGTTCAATAGGGATTACAATTAAAACGCTCGGAATCTTTTTTATAATGGATCTAGGTCGAGACGCTTCTTTACAACTGTACGTGTATAAGGAATCGTTATTTGTTTTTTTTTTTTTCGCCTTGCCGCAAGCATTGTTTGTCCACTGTCGTCAGTCGTCCGCGTGCACGAAGAGAAAGAAAAAAAAAGTAAGCTCCACGTCATAACGAAAACAAAGAGTCATCGCGCTAAGTGAATACCTTTCACTGCATCTTCATCAATCTTTATTATTTCCAAAAATAAGTGGAAAAAAAAGAAGGAGGGAAAGAAAGCGAGGAGCTTGCTTGAAATTCAGAACGTCGCGCACGAGATAGACAGGCGTCTGACTAAATTGTGCCGTAGCTACTGCGCCAAAGTGTCATCAAAGCGAAGAGAGAGAGAGAGAGAGAGCAGGAGAAGGAAGCCCCCCCGCGTTTGATGCTCGCTAAAGTGTCGCGCACGTGTCACGCTGCCATCGCACAAAGACTTGCTCTTAAAGAACGTATCTTCTCCGTCTTCTCTCTCTCACGGACGAATGAAAAAGAATAAAGAGTTCTCGACGAGTAATTACACTGATGGGAGAAAGATGACGTGATTTTTCGCGTGAAAAATTCGCTCGTTCTACATTGCGCTTGCGTACTCTCGCATAGCCTTACCAGTATACATTGCTTTCCGCGAAACTTTCTCCTTTAGGTGCGAGTTTAACGTTGATTTATAAGAGTGCATAAAATGCGTGACGCGCGACGCGACCGAGCGAAGCAAAACTGGGACGTAAGTAGTTACACAAGCTGGCGGAGCCATTCTAGGTCTTTTGCGCGCGCGCAAGAGAGAGAGAGAGAGAGAGAGAGATAGAACGCCGAATTAACGTATTGTTCTTTCGAGTTTCCATGACAAACAACACGGTAAGGGCTTGACGAAATGAACAGTCCAATTCAGGACAGACGCTCACTCGGCAGTTGTCGAAGTTTCGAATTACACTACTATAATGCTCAGTCAACACTACTATGGCCGAGGCAAACATACACACGACGCGATGTCGAGTGCAGACAAAGAGAGAAAGCGAGGCAGAGAGAGATATAATGCGGCCTCGAACAGTCACGAAACCCATTGCGCGAGATTATTGTTGTTTTGCTATTATCACACCAGCGACCTAACGCTGCAAATTTAAACTTCACTGTATAAGCGCTCCAGTTTAAAGGCTTTCCCCAACTTTGTCGGACTGGCATATCCGGTTTTGTCGCTTGCCCGCGCGCGCGGAGTACGTTGAAAAAGAAACGCAGATGTTTGTTCTTCGATAAATAAACTGAAAATGCTATTACCGTATGTTCGAGGTTTGCCGAAAGGAAATTATTATGTAATTGTGGAATTTCATCGAAATTATTACAAAAACAAATTTTATCACTCGAAGCATTGCAATTTAATCATATAACTAGTGAGGTCAGGGCGCGCACGTACTGTTACAACTAACTATCACGTGACTATCAAATCACGAATAAACTGACTTTACTTTAGGTACTATCCATCTACTTTCTTATGTAGGATTTTGAATGTAAAAAGTTCACCCCATTGACCTATTCACAATAAGAAAAAAAAAAGTTTTTTTCTTTCGAAGTAACTCGACTGCAATGCAATCATTGTATAAACAGATCCACTTGAAATGCGAGCGTGCAGCAAGTTTCGCTCTCAAAAGTCCTCGAACACGATTCAATCATTCTTGCACTATATCATCCACTCATATCTGCGCGAGCTGGAAAACTCGCGCCTCACTTTGCCGCGTAACGAGGATAAATAAAAGAGATCACCTCCCTGCCTTACTCGAGGAAAACCAGCTGATATATATCGGCTTGACTGTAAAATCCGACTCGCGGCGGAAAGGAAACGGCGAGAGAATACTGAATTCTTTTTCGCTTTTTTTTTTCCTTTCCTCACATCTCTCGCGAGATTTTCCCGAGACAAACGCTGCGCGCTAAAATGAAGGCGTCGCGTATATTTCACGCGCGCTCGGCATTTTCGACTCGCGCTCGAGTGTCGCACAGTAAATAATCCCGTATTTCATCAAATGCGCCGTTTTGCTCGGAGCGCGCCGCGTCAATTTATACTCCTTTGCCATTTTTCTCTTATAATCGGGTTTGAGAGGCGCGTTGATTTTAATTGATGGGCCAAGTTAGCCGCTCGACTTTTTAACAGATTTCTCATTGAACGTCGAAAGCTCGTCTCTTGGCGCTGGTAATGGAGATTAATTATCGCACCGCCGACGTCGAGTGAAATTTTTTCGACAAGCCATTCCGTCGATTTCCTTGTTTGTGTTGTTTTCTTTTCTTTTTTTTTTTTTTGCACGCGCGACGTGTATAAACGAAGCTCTTTAACGCGCTTGTCACGCAATTGATTGCTCTATATAGGTATATACATTTCCGGTTAGGTGCGTCCTTCCTCTTCCTCCATTGTATGCCATGTTTTTTTCTCTCTCTCTCTCTCTTCTTTTCGATTTGCTTTCTGCGCGATGACAGTAATAATATCGTAACGCTCCATCTATCACCGTAGTGATCCGAAGCTCTCGAGAAGACGACTGATCGACGTGTCGAGGGAATAAGCTTGACGTGTCACACGCAGACGTTTCACTTCCATGAATTTTCTCGCGTATTTGAATTATTCATTCGCAAATTATATTTGTCAGGCAAACGATATCGGGGATTAGCTTTACATGTTTTTATTTCTTTCGCCGCATATAATTACTTCGCCGTCAATTTAAAGTATTCGATTGAATATCAAAAGTACAATCAAGAATAGCTTTGGCTTCTGCGCTGGGAAAAAAACTATATACCCTACTTTTTTTTGGGTATTCAAAAAAAAATTTCTACCGCTGCTTGGTCTTGAAGCATGTATTGGCTTTACGAGGGAAAAAGAAAGCCGTAAAAAAAACTTTGGCTTAATAAAAATCAAGCAAGAAAATCTCGACCGCACCCTTTACGTACCTCATTCGGACTTTCCCATGAAAGCTCGTTTTTTTTCAGTCAAGCATGTACCGTCGAGAGAATAATTGAGAAAGAAAAAGTCACCTGTGCTGCGAGAAAAAAAAATGAAGAACGATCGACCCCGTTAACAGTGCGAACTTTATTTCTCGATATATCCGTGGCAATTTCGCGATGAAAATGAAACAAAAATAAAAGCTGAAGCTTTTTGTCGATAACCATTGGCACGCACGATCACAGAGCACTTTGTAAAAAAAAAAAGAGTGGTAGAGGTAAAGAGAGCGAGAGAGAGAGAGCTTTCGTTGGGAGATTCACGCTTGAGTGTACATGTAGGTCTTTGATCGAGGGAAACGCTCGAAAGGAAATTGCACGATTGCCAGGGCGAGCAGCAGCGAATTCCGTGTGCGCGGTCAGAGATAAAGCCGCCGCTGCCGCTAGCTACCTCTATCGCGCGTTCATCATAGTTCTACCGTGCTCTCTCTCTCTCTCTCTCTCTCTCTCTCTCTCTCTCTCTCTCTCTCTCTCTCTCTCTCTCTCCTCCAACCCGTGTTCGTCTACAAGTTCGCAATGAATTAATCGTGTATCTTGCTCGTGTGCTAACGGCGATATTCGGCTTTGAACTCAATTGTCAGAAAGGAACATTCTGTGCAAGAGTCATCGATTGCGACTTTATTCTGTTGAAAAAGTAGGTTTGAAAAATGGGAAAAAATGACTTGATTATCATTTTGCCACACATTGGGATCGCAAAAAAAAAGTTATGTAGGTTATTAAAGTAAAAATAAATAAATAAAAAAAGCACGTTTTGCTCTGCACGATATTTTTCAATTCAACGAAATATTTGTTTTAAAAGTTGAATACGATCGAGCATGATTTTTTCTCCAATAATAATTTCATCGAAAAGTAAAATATTCTATAAAAATACTCGAAAAACCATAGATTTTACCTCGATAAAACACAAATATTATTTTTCATCAAAGCCCTAGCAATATCCGAGTGGACTATACATTTCATTGGATACCACGCAGAAATTTCTTTTTAGCGCAAATTACGATAGTTCGCATCCACCGATAACGAACATGAAATTTACGAACGCGGATGGTATATACGATCCGCTAACGATCGTTATATTCAGCGTAATGTAAGATAATTCCCAAGTGAACAGCAGTAGCGAGTGGAAAAAGTTAATGTACATTAAAGCTTGCGGTCTCGCGCGGCAAAAGGGTTGAGAAGTGAAATGCACGCAATTGCGCTTGGAACACGCTTGGAATAATTCCAGAGAAAACCAACTTTATATAACTGACGATTTTCCTTTTTATATGCTCGCGGAGAGCTCCCATGTAAATCTCGCTGCCACCCGCGATAAGCATACTTCTCTGCAAAAAAAAAAAAAAAAAAAAAGACACACACAAAAGTCAAGGAAAGAAAGGAAAGGAAGAAAAAAAAAAGCAAATGAGAGAGAGTCAAAAGCAGAGAAGGGAGTAACGGTGGACAAAAGGCGAGCATTAATGGATGGAAAGAATGCAGAAGAGAACGTGGAGAAAGACAGATGTATAAAGAGGACAATGCTGTAGCGCGGCACGAAGAGCGAGCGAGCTAGTCCGCGAAGAGGAAGTATAGGAAGCGCGTTTTTCGCATATAAATCATGCGTGCGCGCAAGCTCGACGCGTCGAATTACGATCGACCCTAATGGAAATGAACAAAAAAATTGCCAGCAAAGAAAAAGCTTTGCATTTCGCAGGTATACATGCCGGTTAAAATAGGGCACATATATATCTGGATACTACAAGAGAGAGAGAGAGAGAGAGAGAAAGAGGTATCTTTTGTCTCCGTCGCATAGCCAACAAATCTTCTCCTCTTTCATATCTCTCTTTCTCTAGAACGAGAGGGAGAGAGAGAAAGAGAGCAAACAACAAAACACTGCACGCCCAGTTGGTGAAAGGAGCTCGCAACGACGACACACTGCCGTGTTCGAGTTTCAGCGAGTTTCCAATTTTTCTCCACTCCCTCCCGCTCCCGCCCCCCTTGCTTCGGATACGTGTCTTTTCGCTCAAGTGCGCGTCTATACTCTTCAGTTTTTTATTTTTTATTTTTCTTTCCTGCCCCGGAAAAATCGCCTCGTTGTATATGAATGCCGAACACATACCTTACGCACTTTGCGTGTTTATCGGCCGGAATATTTTTGAAAAGTCTCTCTCTCATCATGAATGTAGGTTGAATGCGCGCTATTCGTACGGCACTTTAACCTTGATGCTATTTCAGTCTACATATATATATA
>JAWWMK010053400.1:0-39909 GCA_035047105.1 Galeopsomyia nigrocyanea | reverse complement strand
AGAGAGAGAGAGAGAGAGAGAGAGAGAGAGAGAGAGAGAGAGAGAGAGAGAGAGGATCGACGGCTGTTTCTTTGTTGTTCTTTTTTTTGGGGGGGGGGGGGGGAGGATTTTGATTTTCCATTGCGGATGAAAATGAGTTTTGGAAATGAAACGAGGGTAAATTTTCAATCGAATTCATGAAAACATTAATATTTTCGAGTGATATCATAGAATATCGTATAATATTAAAAGTCAATCGTCAAAGAAGATAACAATAAAAACTTGTGTAAGCGAGAAAGTTCACACGCACACAAGATGTTCCGACTCATTATCAAAGTTTGTTCTATAAGCTGCGTCGAGTGCGGATGGAGCATTCGGGTGTCATGTATATGTAAGTTTGTTATAAGAATATCAAGAAGACGAAACTAATACTCGTGACTCGAGCTAATCCAGATGATCAGATGAGTCATAGTAACAGCTTGGGATATATATCAGTTCTTCGCGCGAATGACATGATTAAGACTTATGAATAAGTGCGCGTTGATAAGGGATTTAGAGAAGAAAAAAATCTTTGTTCTCTTCTTTCTTCTGCTACACAGTTTTATTTTTACTCGAGGATTTTTAAAGCGTATAAATTTAAAATAAAGAAAGATGGTAAATAAAATAAAATTTTAATTTGATTGAATTGTTTTTGTTCATCGTAAAATGTAATCCCGAGAGTAAAGACAATGTCGAATTTGATACTTCAATTTGAATAATTATTTCATTTCAAGCCCAACAAACAACAAATCTAATTATGCACGTCATTTTCGCTTCAAAATAACAATCAGGTCACAAAGTCTTATCGAACCAACTTCCGAAAAAAAAGAAGAAATCGTAATCCAACGAATCGAGTAACCCTCTGGCATGGATCGACTGAATGTGACGTATTATATCATCCCGAAAAAATGATTAGCATAGCGATGCGTGTCCCCGCATAGCTCGTCGAGTTTATGGCCCTCTTCTATACAGCGCGCATGAGCAAAAAGAAGAAAAGGGCTTTCAATGAGTTATATATATGACACAATGAAAAATATCCATCCGATTGTTTTTTTTTTTTTTTTGCCAAAGCGATATATCGTTTAATTCGCGCTGTTTTATAATTCATCGAAAGATTCATATCTATATCACGTCGAAGCTTTGCGAATAGAGAGAAAAAAAAGGAAATCCTTGACAATTCTGTCGGCAATAAGTTGGTCACGAGCGTATAGAAATCGTCTACAGCTGGTGCGTCGCGACGAAACTGGGGTTTCCCCCGACCAAATTACGGGCTTCGTTGCAAATCCTATGGTAGCTCGTGACGCAGGTAAAGTGATTTTCGTGCGAGAGATGAAACTGCAGGTAAATCCGCTTTTCGAGACGTTTTCCCACCCGCAGTGCCTGATCGGTATCTCACTTACTGGCTAGAGGAGTAAAGGCTATTAAAATCTGACTTGTTTCGTTACTTGTATTGTCATTGGTAAATATTGTACGTGCGCGCGGGAGGGAAAGTTTCGTTGAGTTTCTTTAATGGCTGGAGATTAAGATGTACGATATGCATTTGTTATGGGACGTGCACAATTTTTTTTCGCAATGTTTACGTTAATTCAATAAACAGCTTCAATATATAATTAATTTTCTAAAAAATATGTTTTCACTCCATCATTTTACTAGCATGATAATAACTTTATAGCTATATTTTCCAAAAAATCAATAATTATTGAAAAACAAAACCTATATTACATTTAAAAGTAGACGTTTGCAAAAAAAAAAAAAAATTAACTCGCACACGTGTGTCCCTGGTGTAATCTGATAAAACGCGTGTAAGGTTATACTTTGCGCGCGCGGCTGTTTGGCTCTCGGTACCACAACACAGCGCGACATTGTTAGTGCATAACAATGTAAAAAAAAAGCGCAAGTATGACTTGCTGCACGCGATTTTAAAGCGCTATGTGTGTGTGTACCGTCTACGCGCGCGACTTTTTTTTTGCTTTCTCTCGCGCGACTTCATTTTCTTTCTCTCTCTGAACGTTTTTACTTCGCTTTCAAACTTTTCTCGATATGTTTTTATTCTACTTTTACTACAGCGAAATACATGGATATAGTTAGTATTTAGTGCGTGATTTCTTCATTTGATTTTGATTAGTCGAATTTTTTTAACTTCATTGAAGATAGAAGTTTTTCAATAGTTTGGATCGATAATATCCTAAAAAATCTTTTATTAATTTTTTTACTTCAATCCTCTCTATTTGCCCATTGACAACTAAATTAATTGCGAATATTGTTCCAAAATTAACCCATCATATTTTATCTTTTTTTTTACGTCACGAATTTCACAATCTTGCCTGGATTGTAGCTTATATTCTTCCGTCCTCGAGTGCAGGGAGTCTCATTATACTTGTGTATTTTTATTTCTTGCCAGTCGTAACTACTCGCTTAAAGCACATACGTCCCAGAATTGAGTCGCGAGGGTCGCAGCAAAGAAAGGAGTTTGCAAAGGAAAAAAAAAAGAAGAGAACGTGTTACGCTTACTTTTCGTGTAATTTTCTTTTTGCTCAAAGCACAGAGTTTGTAATGAGTCTCTTTTAAAATATTATTTTGTAAAATTATGGAAAAACTTACAAACAATCTCGATTTTTGTGTATCGATAATTATTCGAGAAAAATTTTTTTACTAAAAAAAATCAATTTGAGTAATACTGTTTTGAAAAAAAAAAGAAACGAAGAAACACACTGCGTCTGTACGGTCAACGTCATCACTAATCTACTGCGACAAAAGTTGTTAACGGTGTGCAAACTTGGAAAGCTAAACGCAGGGTTCCGAGATTTACGTCGCATACTTGCGGTGACGCATGAAGGTACACGGCTCTTATCAAATGTCTGGCTATGCGTGAAACATTGTTATGATACGTTCCGTAATGAAGTTTTTATATCAATAGAACTTTCATGTTAATTTTGACATTTTTAAATCCAAACGAAAAAAGTGGAATTATATTTTACAATCCTATAATGAAATCAAAAATACATTTTTTTTATTCTCGAAAAAATAACACAACAAACACGCAGGTCCCGATAAGAAAAATAAAAAAATTCAGCGCGAAACGTGAAAAAAGCGAAAGAGAGAGAACAAGAACCCCCTCGTTTGGTAAAAAGAAAAATCGAAACAACACACGCGTCGAATAAAAAAGGCGCGCACGAGGAATATTCATAAATCCCTGGCGCGCGATCTGGAAAAAAAAATATTGAATTCGAAGGCACAAGCTGATGAGTTTTCAGGATAGCAACGCGCATATATAACGCAAACACACGCGCTTGTCGTTGTTATAGACTTTACTAGCTCTCTTCTTTGATAATATTTGCAAGGATTTTCATGCGAGTGCACGTGTGGCTGTCGTCTCTTTTTTAGGTAGCGCGATCGCACGCATTTTTCTTTACAATCCAATTCGTTGCACTGCAATACATCCTGGATTTTTATTTTTCTAAAAATATCGAAACTGAATTCTTCGCCGAAAAATAGAATGGTCAAGTCACAGAGAGAAAAATCCACAAAACTCACTATACTCTTCCGGTTGATTGGCAGTCCAATCAAGCGTGAAAACGTCGTAAATTGAACATCAGCGTGCGAGAAAAAAAAATCAAAGCGAAAGTGAGCTAAAAATAAGAGAAAAACGCTTCTTTGGGATCCTTTAAGGGCGTGAGCGCGGACAACTAACAATTAGTGTAACGGACCCTTACACGCTACTCCCAACTATATATCCGAGGGGTGAAAGTGTCGCGCGCCGACACGTGTCGCCTATATACAGAAACTCGTCGGATATACTCCTCCTCCTTCTTTTTTTTTCCTTGACGTATATTTCTCTCTCTCTCTCTCTTGCTGTGTTTTTTTTTCTATTTCTTGTATGTGATGGAGGGAAGTCGGGGGTTGTTAGGTAATAGACCAAGGGGAAGGGCAAGAGGCGTTTATGCGAGAGGATTATGAGCATTTGGATGGATTTGTTTTTTATTGTTGTGTTTTTACTTTCTTACTTTTAAGGAAAATATTCATTCGAATTGACGTTGTTTATGGGAAAGTTTGATTTAAATGGTTGATAAAACAGTTTATACTCAAAAGTGAGTTTCTAACTCCGCTTTTATAATTAGAAATTTTATAAATGTATATATAGAAATTACCTAAAAATAAAAATAAAATTTGTTAGTAATTTGAGGATATTAGCGAACAAATGACTATAGAGTCCTGCCTTTCTATATTCAATTTCGACCCGAAAAGAAACACAATATTTATTGATATCAATTGACATCGTTCCTAACAATCCTATCTGCACATAGCAATCATAAAAGTAACAAAAGAATTTATCATACGAAGACGCAAATCAAGATAAAGGGAGGATAGAAACGAATAAGAATTCAACCCCCAAGAGCAGCGTCGTCGTCTTTTGCGCCCTTTATATTATACGAAACAACCCCTTAAACCGAAGTCACTTCAGCTTCGCGCGCTATGACGTTAAGTGTGATTGATCAACCCCGGAGACTCTCCTCGTTGTTGCACAGATTAAGCAAATTTGAAATGGCCGCTGCTGCCATGCTAGAAAATTTATATTTTACCAAGACAAATATTTGTCGCAGATATGAAAAAAATTAAATTGCTTATATATAAAGTTCGATCAGAGCGTAATTATACTCACTTTGTGCGTCTTATTTTTCCGAACAAAGACTTTTCTATCAGCATTTTTAATCGTGAAAGAAAAAATGATAAAAAAATAATCACAACGAAAGAATTCGCTCGCCGCACGGGGGATTGTTTAATTTTTTGTTATAATTCAAGGCCGAAAAAGTACGATATCTATGCGCGGGTCTTTGTTAATCGTGTATAAAATTCCTTTCTCCTGGTTGATACATTTTGTCTTTGATAATTCCGTGCAAAAATGGATAATTAGTGTCGCTCATATTTTCGCAGTAAGTCACGACTTCAATGTTAAATGATGTCATGTATCTCGAACTCTTTTATAAACATTTCGAGCCACGCGTATAAAGTATATATATAAGTTTTATATTTATTATAAATTTTCCATTTCTGTTTTCTTTTGAAACGAAAACTTATTTTTACTAACAACCGATATTTCGAAACACAAGCACGTAAGCGGTGTTTTGTAAATAGACTTTTATATATGCGAGCGCGAAGTCTGTATTGTTTAATTACGATGTACGTCACATAGTATCATTCTTATCTATAATCAATAACCGCTATCGTATAAATTGAAAAGTTTTAGTTTATTTATAAATTATACTGAAAATAAATCACTGATTTGTATTCGTTCGTTATCAATCAAGTACCGCACGCAAGAGTATCCTCTTTTCGGTCTCCCCGAAGTTTCAAGGGTAATTGGATGAAACTCGAATCGTCAGGATCGAGGGGGAGTTCGCTCTGGCTTTTCTACGGATTATTCAACAGGACGTTCGGCGAATAATGAAATTGTATTGGCTACGTCACATCTCGCCTTTTTTACACTCGTTCACGCCTCGTATTTTTTTTCTTCCATTTTCGAGGTCACCCAACTCTTATGATTTTTAAACTTCGAACTTTTTTATCAATTTTTACAAGCAAAGTCGTGTATAGCGTTAAATGAAGTATTGAAAAATAATGAAAGTTTCACTGGGTAGACTTTTAACATATAGTACAGTGTATAATGGCGCGGTGTACATAAAGAAACGAAGTTTGTTGGCTGGCCAATTCGTGACGCTAATAAAATTATGAACAGTTCGCTTTACGCTTGGCGCTCTTTCCGCACGACTCTTGTCTCAATTTTTCTGAGGTGAATAATGATGATTCGAGAAAGTTTGCGAGAGAGATTACAGAATTTAGCAGGTAAGCAATTGTTCCGAGAGAGATTTTTAGTAATAGTTGTGGGACGACGTAAAAATTGATATTTTTTTCAACAATATTTATATCGATATAACAAAAATTTATCGATTCTTAATGATAGATTTCATGAACATAATTTTGGTAACATCCGTAATTTTTTAGTTATAAAGTTATATTAACAACAGAAAAAAATACACATCTATTTCTTATTTTTTTTTTTCAAGAATCGTTCAACTCAAATGTACTCTTCCGCGTCAAAAGACAAATACACGCGAAATTCATACAAACGGAAGACGTTGATTAACAATAACAAAACAATACATGTATACCACAAACAAGCCAAAAAGTATACAAAACATTTGCCATTTAGTTATTGTTTATGAAACTCGGGGCGTTCAACTCAGCGGAGCGAAGCGCAACCGCCGCCTGCTTATACGCGAAAATCGGCGACGGGTAGCCTTGCACGCGTTTGCACTTCCATAACAAGGATATGACTGGCTGCTGACACCGCGTTTGGGTCGGTCGATTCATATTCATGAAAATTAATAGGTCATAGTACGGATGCGCGTGTAGCTTTCGTATAGTAAATCGAAAATTGTGACTGAAAAAAATTAGATGAAATTGAAACTGTTTTAAAAATTTTTTTTAGTTTTCGAATTGAAAATTTATTTGTGATGATTAAATATGATGAATTGTAACTAAGTTAGTCGCTGGTATAAAAATTGAATGTCCATATCAAATAAAATATAATTTTATTATGTTTCACACTGATGATGACAGTTGAAAAAAATGTAGGTTAAGTAAAATGAATTTAATTTATAATCCCAAATACAAGAAAAAAACTTACGTTTCATCATCGAATAGCACTTTCAATCTTCAAAATCCCGCAATAAGTACCAGCCAAAAAGTCCTCGACGAAAGAATAGAAATAAAGAATCACAGATATCACCGTACACACGACGTCATCAAAATAATCCATCCGAGACTTCGAAAATCCAGTACGAAAGTAAATTTTTTTTATTTCTAATCTCCGACACAAGAGAGAGAAAAAAAGAAGGACAGAACCGCGCGAGTCGCGCGGAAAAACTGAAAAGTCGTTTTCGGCGAGTTGTGGCATGCGCGCGCGCGCGACGACGACGAAGAGAGGCAAAACGAGGAGTTGCATTGTTGTTTTTACGTCACGCCTCCCCCTACTACATATATACGACTCTTGGAGGCTCGTCGTCGGACTTTATGGATACATGACGTTTTGCAGTCCTGTGTGCTAACGTAAGTACTTTGGTATTAGTTTTTATTTCTTTTCTTTAGTGGAAAATTCCGATATGAAAAATGTAGCATATACGATTGTTTAATTTTTCTCATTTGGAATTTACAATTTTTGCGGAGTACATTTTTTTCTGATGATCTATTTAGTGTATAAAAAATGCAAAAGTATTTAATTCATACTGACACATTATAAATAATATTACGATTACGATAACTAAAAAAGAAACAACTGCTGACTACGCTGAATAACTTCATGCGATTGCGAGTAATCAATGCATTTTTAAAATTTTTTAAAATGTTAATGTCAACATTCAAAGCAGGATAATATATAATTTCGTATCTTCTGTCAAGATTTATTTAAAAAAAATATTTTTAAAAGGAACAATTGTAAAAAATACATTCAATGTAATCAATAAACAATTGTTGAAATATTCAAGTTCACAACAAAATTATGAATATTTATTGTCATTTCCAACAAATAAAATATTCCGATGCATGATTTTCTTTGAATGCAAGATTGATTGCATTCGTAAAACGCCGATAGTTTTATCAGTGACTTTCAAAACGTCAACTTTGACGAGGAAACAATGTTTTTTTAAATTGACAATGTTATCACGTCATATGAAATTTATTGCTTCAACGTAATTGTATTATTGTGATAAGAATGATATAGAAAAGCCGGTCGTCGTAAATCCCGATCGGATGGGCGGAGATTCTCGCGTTTAGGAAGTTTCGAATTTCATGTGTTTCCACACGTGTCCGTCGATTAGTATATCTCGCAAGCCCCCGAAGAAGAGATCCGTTTGGGATACACTTCCGCGGTGTCTCTGATGTCCAACGACTAGAGGGGACATCGGAAGTTCACGTTTTCACGCTTCCAATTTGGAATGAAATTGACGCGGTTTACCACACGAGAGACATTTCACTTTCTCCTCTATTCTATTTCTTCTTATAATATCTTCATTGTAGGTCACAGAATAAATTTTGATTAATTACCATATATTTTTTTAATGCTCAAACTAACCCAAACATAAAAAAAACCTATAAGTTAAGATTTTTTTAATTAACGAGGTAAAAATGAAATACAAAACTCAAGTCACGAAACCAATAAAGCACTAATTTATAGTATTTACAATTCCCCGACGTTTTTAAAGGGGCTTCGGTTTTAATCGAGTATTGCGGTGACAAGCCTCAATTTCGCTCGGCGCCACGGTCAAACTGCACAGTGCTCTTTTTTTTCCTCGACACAATGCTGTTTAGGCTACCGACTTTGGGTCCAATAAAATTCGAAACCAGAGCTCCTTGTGTTATTTTGTTCTGGGCTTGCATCAATGTTGCCACTATACTCGATCATTGGGGGAATATATATGCGTGTATGTATGTGGAAAAGAAACTACTTTCCTCACCTTGGAATTGGGTAAATGTTTTGCGCAAGTGGAGTATACTAGAATTTGGTAATTAAATTAGTTATGCTGTTTGAGTGAAAGAGCTTAATGGATAAAATTTTATAACTTTTGTGAATGTTATGCCATAAATATTAGTATGGTAACAAATAGCATAGACGTTAACTTTCTCATAATAAATAATTAAAAATCTCAAACCATTTTGCAAAATAACATTTCATTGAGAAACCATATAGTCACCATCGTAAATATCAATCGATCATCGACCTCAATTATATTTTACGGCAAAAAAACAAAAGAAAAAAAAACTGCCAACGCGTTTCGAGAAATCGAATGGAGCAGCCGCGCGCGAGTATATTTTCGGAGTGTAGTTATAATGCGTTGGCTGGATTTTCAGCGCGAGTATATACACAAAAGCGTATTACCTAAGTGCGCTGTTTACGCACGTGCCAGGATGTTGTAAGGCACGCGACGACGTCGTATTTGCAACAGTTATTGGGCGCTTGACGTTTTTCAAGCTATTATTAGCTGCCGCTTTGCATTGCACCAAACGTTTTGGCAGCTTCGCATATTCTATTTATTTATTTATTTTTTTTACTCTTTTACTAAAAAGTAAAATAAATAAATTGGAAAAAAAATCTATCACTTAAGGCCAAAACATCGTAACCGAAAAAATTTAGAAAAAAATCGTTAAAAAGATCGACAGGCAACAGCTGCGTCATCCTGTATCAAAAGGCAGTATAGAAGTCGTATAAACCTCGGGCGCGCTGGTACGATTGTCGGGGACGAGCTAGACAGCGTGGAGCCGCTCTCGTTTGAGGATCACGTTCGTTCGAGCGACAAATGACTTTAGGAAACGACACGCCTACCCCGCTCGCTTGCTCGCGGCTGCTGCTTCTTGCTCTACTTTTACATCCAACCCCCCCACTCAAATCTCTGGCACATCACACTGACTTTTTTTTTCTTTTCCTTTTTCCTTTTCTTGTTTTGTTTATCGCGTGCACGAGATAAATCTCTACTTCCTTGTGGTGTTCGAGGAAAAGTGTTATACTTTTTTTTTCTAAATGATGCGTTGAAGCATTACTTATAGGACTCCAGAATTAAAAAAAAAATTGTATGATAATATTGAGGGATGCGATCTGTTATTTTTTGCAAGAATAAATTGATGCGTGTTTGTTAATACCTAAGTACAGTGTTTGATTGATTACAAAATCTTGACACCTTTAGCTAATCCCTGCACAAATAGAAATATAAAGTTTCAATTTCAAACTCATTCCTGTTCGAATAAGTTTTCACATTTTTAAATGAATTAAAATTTTTCACGAGTTAAAATATAACTTACGACCAAACTAAATAAAAAAGCATAAATCTAAAATGTCATCAATGACAAGCCCACTCTTTATACTATAATCGTCCTCAATTCAGTTTTCAGTATAGAAACACTCAAATCAGAACGTTCTGTCTAATTCTGTATCCATTGGTTTGCTTCTAATTTTATCATTATATATACCTCGAGTATTTCCAAGTACCTTTTGTAACAACAGAGAAGGGGGTGACAATTTTCCCGAAATAAATGTCTCCTATAATCATGCCTCTATAACGGAAACTATATATATTTAAGTAAATCAACGTGCTGACAATCCTTTTGGCGCACGTGAAATAACATTCCCTTCAATCATTCAATCACTTTTATACAAACAAGCACATGCGATCCTCAATAAATTCTGTTTTATACACACTTTTTTTTATCGTGACACTAAATCTAATTTTAGAAGTTCATCAAAAAATTTTTTCTCTCTAAACGCTTAGACTAAGCACTAAATATACACATGCAAATATTATCGTCCTTGTAACACACGAATAAAAAAAATAGACAATTTGCCGAAGGGTTTTTGTAAGATGAGTACGAAAAAAGTGGGCCGTTCCCTGCCTCTCGCGTCGTGTATTGCAGCAGCCGACGGATCCCACGCGCGATGCGGGTCTAGCTGCAAGCTGATCCTTTTCCGGGGAGGCCGAGCGAAGGAGGAAACGAACAATTGGCCAGCATAAGCGCGATCAACATCTACCTGTCCCCGTTCTAGTACTCGTGAAATAAAAAAAAAAAAAAGGGTTTCGCACGTGCGATTAAAAAAAAAAGTAGAAGAGAGAAGAAGAAGTGCTACAAAGATGAGTCGCGTTCTTTCTTTCTTTTTTGTCATTTTAATTGGGCTGCGAGGTGGCTAACTCGAGTGGCTTCTTTGTGTGTATGTCGGGTGTTAGTGCGGGAAGAAGCAATGCCTTTTTTTTCTCACTCGGACGATTGTATACGAACGTTTGTCGTTTTATCGCACAGCGTCGATAAAAATAAAAATCGCTTATTAGTATTAAAAAAAAACTAACTCGTTCAATTTTCTTTTGTATATGTACAGAGCTTGCGATAAGATTTTCAACTTCGTTTTTTTTTCCTCCTCTTTTAATTTCCATATTCAAAAACAGCCGATAAAATTTTATCATAACACCCATGTTCGCTCGAGATATATATATATATATCATTCTTTCAAACAAACCATTGGCACTCAGCTGATATCTCAACCAAGAAAAAAAAAGAACGTATTCCAAAAACCCACGCACGCAAAACAGTGTACCAACCTTGAAAAGAGACAATCTGTATCATAAGCGTTGTTGTAAAGTCTGCAGCACAAGTATGAAAAATTCCCTTTGCCAGCGAGTTTGTATTCCATAATCGTCAGATCATCGTATTTCCAAAGGTGGTCACAACAATATATACCGCACTTTTTACCACACTTCAATAATAACACATCTCTTCGCTATATTTATATATAATACACAAGTATCTTATATATTTATATATAATAATCGCGTGGCAACTGGGAGGGTAGCTGCAAGCGTACTGAACGAGAAAGAGGAGTCTCCGTTCGCCCGGGGGTTGGTTCTCTCTCTCTGTCTCTCTCTCGCGCGCGCGAATCCGTGCTATCGGGGATATATATACATATATATATACGTATATATATACGTGACCGGAGCTCGCTAACGCCGATCAGTGGAGTGTGCAGGCTCCTCTGTCTCTCCCCCTCTTCCACCCATTTCGTGAACAAAAAGCCCTCCCCTCAACTGCTCGCGACTATATCACTGTGTATATATATATATTCAACCCCCTCTCTATATATCTATGGGCCACATGCTTTTTGGGTTATGGATGTGTATGTGGGCGAATATCGTGGGTTTTCGACTTGAGATTTGTCGCGAGGGAATGCTGCCGGCGACGAGAGTGTTTATGTAGATTTTTTTTGTTCCATATAAGATTTTTTTTAGGGTTGATTGTGCTTTTGGGGGTGTGATTTTCGGTATACCCTCTTTCTCTATTTCAAACAATTTTAAAAATCAATATTTCTTCTTTTTTTTTCAAAAACAATTAGTCTGAAGTTCATATAGTCACACACACTTTCATTGTTTTTGTGTCACGCGATAAGAGCTGCAAACTTAAAAAAAAAGTGTAATTTTTTCTAGTTTTAATAAATACTCTCCTTGACCCGCGCTGCCGCACTATTATATAATACATCTCAAGATAAAATACTTGAAAATTAGCGATGCTCAGTTTTGTTTCACGCAGCACTTGACACAAATCTCCCAAATAAATTATACCTCTTCAATGCAAATGCGTCTGCAAACTAAAAAAAAAAATCTTCATTTGCACGAATGTATAATACGTCGACATACAAATGTATCGCAAATCTACGTAAACAGTGTGTACATTGTATAGTCGCGCGCGTGCACGATCGCCACTTCGCTGGGATATTGTCGCGATTATTGCGGTTTTCCATGGGGCTATCGCGTTCGCGCATGTATACGTATATATATGCCGCATCCCCCGCACTAATGACGCGATAATTATATTGGAGCAAGCTTGCACGTCATTGGGATTATTGGGATTATGCGTTTATATGCGAGCTTTTTCTCTTTATTATTTTTTTGTTTTTGTTTGTTTTATCGATAGAGAGATAATGGAGAGTGTAATACGTATATATATATGGATAAATTGTATTTAATATCGATTTATACTTATTTCTTTTCATGATGATTTTTTAAATAAATTCTGCTGAAAATATCTTCTTAAATAATTGTTTTGAAAATTATACTCCAATACATAATTTTCCACAACTCCGTCGCACGACAATGCAACCATTAAAAAAAATATAAAGCTCACTGGCATACACATTCATTCACCTGTCAACTTCACCTGGAAAGACGCACGCGAAGAGTGCCAAGATGATATATATAGCAGCGTCTTGAAACGTATATATACGTCGACTAGACGCGAGCGACACTGTTGTTGTAGTGTGTGTACACGCGGTGCTGCAGTTTTTAATCAACGGAGGCGTAAAAAAAAAAAAAAATGTATGAATGAGCTTGGCAAAGTAGTCACGCACCGCTAAGAATGGTTTTTAAGGGTAAGAGAGCGAGAATGAGACTCGCGACTCTTTGAGACGGCCGCAGCAGCGTTTTCTCGTACTGAATGAACGCAGAAGTTTTGTTAATGAACGCAAGCCTTCTGTGTTGCGCGCGCGCGTGTGTGACGACCAAAGACGCTTTTGCTTTCACGACGACGACGACGAGGGTGGGACTTTTTTTTCTTCTTCTTCTTCTTAAGTTTTGAAAGCAAAGTGTGCGACGTATAATGAGGGAAGCTTGGTGTTTGAGAAAGAAAAATTCTTTTTTTTTTCTTTTTGCTCGTGAATGAAACTGGAAATATCCATATGTACGAAAGAAAAATAAAGAAAGTAACGAATTTCATAGAAAAACAATTTATAGACATAGTCTATAATCGTCATCATCATCATCATCATCGCTTGCGCACACAATTTACGAATCGTGCGTCAAAGCTTTGGATATATATATATACGGAAAGCATCCGTTTTAACCCCCTCCCTTAGCCTCTATACGACTGTCATTACCGCGGAAAGTACACAGAGACAAAATAAGCCCCTCTAACTTAGTATTCATTTGCTCCCGACAGCATATACACAGCGCTTGCAAGCGAGAGCGAGAGAGAGAGAGAGAGAGACAACGACGTATATATCTACCGTATATGATTTTTGCCCTCTCTCTCTCTCTCTACGCCACCATTAGCGCGGTTAAAGTCAACGCCTACCTTGTTCGTCTATTGGTTGGCTTTGTGGCACGCCCATTTCAACTGTTCACCCCTCCACTATTATATACCGATGTGTACGTTGAGCTATTTTTGTATGTGTGTGTGTGTGTGTGTGTGTGTGTGTGTGTGTGTGTGTGTATGGGTGATGCAGTTGCGCGTATAACTTTCTAAGGTTTCCTGGAAGAAAGAATGCATTTTGCTTTTTCTCTTGTCGAGAAGAGAAATTTTTGGCTTGGGTTTATGTTTGTAGATTTAGAATAATTTATTACAAAAGCGTGGTGAGATTTTGTTGGAAGGATTTAATGAATGTTATAAGTACATAAGGGTGTATTTTGAATTATTATCACTTCATTAGTACACTGATATATGTATAGCTATTACTGTACTGATGTGCAGATTGAATTCAACAACTTTCGCTGCCTCGTGCATAATCTAATTTCAATTTTATCACGTATAATCACGTTACTGAATCATTCAACCAAAGTTTACACTCTTTTATTGATCGACATTAAAGTTGGTTAATGCTTTGTAATTTATTAAGACATATTTTCAAAAAATATTTTACATTCTTTTCGTATTATATACATATGTACGTCACTCCATTTCCAATTTGCCAATAAAGTTTTAGAATTCGATTAGAATTTAAATCGATAAAGAATTGTGCGGAAATCGAATGTCCTGAAAATTCTAGTTATATTCAATTTTTTCAATTTTTTTTTCATTGCGCTCGCGCTTTTCGATCATAACTTTTAATACAATAATTATAAGTATTACAGAGGGAATTGACATTACACTTAATTATTATATGAAGATCCAGTATAATTTATGGAGTTTTAATGAAATGGTTAATGAATGAAGATAAAATTTTAATGTGACTGCGCATGTATCACTACATTTTGAAAAACGCATACTCTTAGAAAGAATGTTATAGTTACCAATATTATCGGTCGAGCGCGATAACGTTTGCAAACTGTAGTAAATGTTATGCGTCACGTGCGCCGTTGCGCGTGAACGCAAAACGTTTCTTGAGGTGCAGCTCATATGTTAGTAGCGTTGCGTTCGAACGATGTTTAAATTACTGATTATTATATTGATAGTGATGCTTCGTTTATTTGCAAGTGCAGGTGATTTAGGTAGTGAAACACATTATTAAGCAATAGTTACTATAACTTTAATTGGTTAATTTTATTGTAATGAGGTGTGTTATATTTTATAGAAGCCGAGAAGAGATGTTTATTACGCTGCTATAGTAAGTCATTTTTATTTGTTCATAGAATAGAAAATAGAATTAGCGAAATTAAAATGCAATATTAATCTGTGTACAACAGTAACAGCAATTCTAATAAAATTTTTTTCAAAATTTTATACAGTGTACCGTGTAACTATTATTAATTCCATGAAAAAATACTTTGTACCGTGTTATTCTCAGGGCTCAGAGATGCTAAAGCAGACCCACTTCCTAGGGCGTGTTACGGTAAATGTGAATAATATTTTGTATGCACATAGAGAATAAAAAATAAATAGAAAAATATATTGAATTCATTTTGAATTATCATTTCCTTTGGTTACATTTCTTTCACATCTATAATTGTTACCTGTACGTTGCATGCAAAGATTTGACGACTGACAAGATATATAGAAAAAAAATCAATTACATTTTTATAAAATATATAGCATGCATCATATTAACATGTCAATTTGGAGGACGCCAATCCATCGTCACGAAAACACTAGCGTATCCAGTTAGTTATATAACATCAGTTACACAATTCATTATTGAAGCCAATAAATCTTTTTATACAATTATTTGTAAAAAAAACATACTCAAACTTTTAGCTTGATAATTTTGGATATTGCATCAAAATTCTAAATTAATATCAATACAACAATCCCCCTGGAACAAAACGACCAGTCGAACACTTCGGGTCGCTCTTTCAACAAAACTCCCAAAATATATAATTCTCCAAAGACCAATCGGGCTCGACCCAAGAAGAGATTTTCATAACGAGCAGTTCATTGTCTTATAATTCAGTCTCCCACGCGCCCTGTAAGGTGCGCGAGAAAGCCTCAATCGGCGTGGGAAAAACTTTGGCGTTTATTGCACTTGTCGAAATTTAAAAGGCCGTGGCGACGGTCAGGTATGTACCTGCTAAACTCTCTCTCTCTCTCTAACGATGATTCGTTCTAGCAACCTGTCAGAAGTGTATACACAGTCGGTGGGCCAACATTGTTTCCGCGAGAACTTCCCTAAAAGCCTGCGGGGGTGCGCGCGAAAGGAAGGAAAAACGGAACGACTCGTTTGTACTCTTTTTTTTTCCCACGAGTGCATTACTATGCTGTGCCACGCCGGGAAAACTTTCGCGAAGGAGGCGCGATTTTACGACTACTGACATCGATACTCGTGAGAGATGCGACGACGACGACGACCCGGAAAGGTATTTCCTACTTTTTGCATAGTTTTGGAGAGAATGTACTGGCAGGTGGATAATTTTATGCGTGGACTAGTTCGAAGAAAAGAAGGAATGGTCTTCTTTTTTTTTTTTTTTGTTTTTTCTTTGTTTTTATGCGAGTGGTGTCCATTGTTTGTTATAGTCTTTTTTTTTAAAGGAAAGAAAATTGACTTTTTGTTTTTTATAAACGTTGTTTTTGTCTATATGATAAAGATTTTAAACATTGAATTAAAATTTCAATCGTCGATAATTTTATATTATTATGCCATGACCATTTTTTATGCAAAATTTGCTACTTGATTATAATCTTTGATTTTTTATTTTTCATTCATTAATAATTTTTGTGTAATATTTCAAAAAAATTATTGGGTTTCAATTTTCATTCCTAATTCTGAAACTCATTTATCGCTTTTCATTTTATTTTAACCATTATTGGGATCAATGATTTTGTGGTCAGTTCAAATGTTGGCGCATTTTTTCATGCAGGGCGGTAACCTTTTGCACCAAAATACAGTGTTGCAAACTGCACGTTACGAATGTCAACAAAGTTGATGTTTTCAGTAACCGCAAAAAGTTTTTTAACGGTATACAATTAAATTTCGTTGCATATATATTTCAAGTTATTTTTTTAAAACAAAAAGTTTTTTCTCTTGCTGATTTGTATTGCTTAATAATTTATTTCATTCTAAATTCAAGCGAAAATTGAAATTGTCATTTTCTAACCTGCAAGAATTTTGAAAAATATTGCGTAAAAAATCAGAAATTTGTTGAAATATGTCAGATAAACAAAAAGTTTTATTATGTGGGGATGTGGAGGGTCACTTCAAGGTTCTTTTCTCAAAAGTAGAGGCTATCAACAAAAAGAATGGACCATTTGATTTTCTACTTTGCGTTGGAAATTTCTTTGGTCAAAATAACAAAGAATTAGAACCTTACAAAAACGGCTCCAAGACTATATCCATACCAACATATATTCTTGGTCCAAATAAAAAAGAAGACATAGAGTATTATCCAGATGAAAATGGCTGTGAAATTTGTACAAATCTCACTTATTTAGGTAATTACGGATTATACAAATCAAGTTCCGGTTTGAAAATTGTTTATCTCAGTGGAGTTCAGAAGAATCCTGATCATTCGAATGAATGTTCATTTGATGATAAAGCTGTATCGGCTGTTAGGAATGCTTGTTTGAAAGGATGTCCAGGTTTTCGAGGAGTTGATATTTTGTTAACTTCGCAATGGCCAGAAGGTATAACTAATGGTGTAGAAGACAAGCCAACGTTTGAATACAAAGGTTCCACATTAATCTCATGGTTAGCTACTCATGTAAAACCTAGGTATCATGCATGTGGACTGGAAAATATTCATTATGAAAGGCCACCATATAGGTAAACTTGTAATATTCTATTAAAAAAAGTAAGAGATGGTGAATCAGTAATAATTAAAAATTTTCTATTTGCAGAAATCAAAATGAAAGTCAGGATGGAATTGATATAGCAACCAGATTTATAGCACTTGCAAAAGTAGGTAATGCTGAAAAGAAAAAGTGGCTTTATGCCTTAAATTTGACTCCAGTGGATAATACAAGGATGTCAGAGTTGATACAAAAGACAACAGATGAAACTCCAAGTCCATATCCAACATCTATGCTGCAAAACAATCCAAATAAAAAGACAGAAGGTAAATCTCAGTTCTTTTATGATATGGATTCTAAAGATAATAAGAAGAAAGCTAAACGTCAAAAAATGGAGTTTGATCAGAACAAATGCTGGTTCTGTTTAACAAGTGAAGATGTTGCTAAACACTTAGTTATATCTATTGGCAAGGAAGTGTACTTAGCTTTAGCAAAGGGTGGAATAGTTGATGATCACTTTTTAATTACACCTGTTAGGCATCATCAAAGTTTATCAACTTTGCCAGAAGAGGTGAAACAAGAGGTGAATCTTTATAAGGTAGTGAACGAATTTTTACAAGTATTTGTTTATGTGAGTTAATACAACTTCTCGAAATAATCACTAATTATTTTTGTTATTCTTGCAGGAGGCATTGAGGAAATATTTTGAACCAAGTAATCGAGTAGTAGTATTTTTTGAGAGAAATTTCAAGACATCCCATTGTCAACTGCAAGCAGTACCAATTCATAAAAATCAAGCTTCAGCTTTGAAAGAAACATTCCAAGTAAGAAAAGATTATCAACATTTGAAAGAATTTAAAAGCAATTGGATGAAAGTAATTTTAAAATTGATTTGAATTAAATTTTCAGGAAGTTGCAAGCGTGTATCATATTCCAATGAAAGAATTGGATGTTAATCTTCATGAAATAGCTCCACCCGGAACACTGTACTTTTATGTTGAACTCCCAGATGGAGAGAAATTATTTTACAAAATAAAAAAGGACTTCCCTTTGCAGTTTGGTAGAGAAGTTCTTTGTTCTGACAGGATATTAGATGTTCCTGAAAGATTTGACTGGAAAGACTGTCAATTGAGTAAAGAAAAGGAATTTGCTCTGGCAGAAGAGATAAAGGCTAAATTTGAGCCATTCAGTATAAAACTGTAAAACTTTTGAGATCTATTTCATTGGTTAACAATTACCCAATAATTGTAAATAGAAAAAGCTGTTGAATGGGGTATTTCTTTTAGACATTAATGCAGTATGTGTCTTTGTTACATTTTTATTGACATATATATAGTTATGGTGCCATGAAATTCAATTGACATAAATGATAATTTGTACTCCGTTATTTATATAAACTGTAAAAAAATGTAAATCACTCACAAAATGTAAATCATACAAGACGTGGACAAATATATCACGGCACTTTTTGTTTTGTACTTGCCATTTCTAATTGAGAGTATTAAACTTGAGTACTTTTTCTTTGATATTTCAGCTCGTGTAGTTCTGGAGTCATAAGTGGATCCAGGCCATTGTTTTTCATTTGTAAAGCAATATCAAAAAGATAGTCGTAGCATTCAGTCCTGTAATGTTTATTATAATATTAGGCCGTATCGGTTGATTATAACTGAACATCAAGAAATAAATTATTACTTACATTGTTTTTGCTTGTTGCCAACTATCACCCCAAACATAAACTCCATGTCTGCGTACAAGCACTGCACAAGATTCTGGATATTCTTTGATTACATCAGCCATGCTCTCTTTCAAATCTTCTTCAAAAGGTGTATTTTCTATGATGGGTACAACTAATTCTTCATCATATCTGTAAGCTCTTCCTGTCTGTTGATTACGGATACCTGTTGAGAATTGTTATATTTATCAAACTTTGGTCTGGAAACATTGTTGACATTACCATAATATTTACCTTTGATCATCTCAAGATGTGTGACACGGAACTCTTTTCCAGGCCAAAGCAAAGTAACCATGACAGCAAATTTGGAGTGAGTATGAATCACAGCTCCAGCATCTCTCATGGTGTAAGCACACATGAATAAAGGTGTGCATTGAGACTTTTTCAATTTTTTTTCTGGAGGAGGCAGCTCCAAATCTTTACCTTCAATGTCTTGCACAAACATGTCATTTGGTACAATTCTTTCCTTTTGCACTCCAGAAGGGGCAATGTATATTTTATTTCTGAAAGTTTCAATAATTTATTCATCTTGCATAAAAAAAATAGAATGAATTCCAGTAATTTTCCTCTGCTAAGCTTATCTTGTATTGATTTAACAATAATCAATAAATAATATTTTTTCATAAAATTGAAAAATAGCAGTCAACTTACTCATGTTTTATGGAAATTCCTCCACCAGTTCCAGTGACCCATCCCAAGTGATAAAACTGTCTACAAAGCTCTGGTATCAAATTTTTTGGATGCTCCTAAAAATAGAACAATCAATATTAAGATTTTTACGACAAGTGTTGAATAGGATTATATTTTGCCGTTGAATTAGCGTAAAAATTAAAGAACTGAGCATTTACCTTATCAAAATTTTTGTCATAATGATCTATTTGATTGCACTCCGACATTTCAAAGCCTCTTTTTTTATTGACTTGCGGGTGACGCTTCAACAGAAGCTTTTAATTCAAGGACCTGTTGAATGTTGTTAACACAAAAAAATCATTATTCGTAAAAGGTGCCTTCAAACAAAAGAAGATTGAAAAATAAATAGCACACCTACGGTTTGTATAAAAATACAAATTGCGTATCAAAAGCAGGGCAGCTTTCTGTCTGCGGAGCTTCTCCACTTACTCCAGTTCGCTTCTTCTTCTTCAGGTTAGCGTGGCTCCGCATGGAGGCGCATGCGCCTCCTCGGCATACGGCCAAAGGTACACAGTGTACTCCAGTTCGCGTCGTGTGTATGTTATCAGTGTGTGCAAGCGGCCGGTTTATCGTTCACTGCACGGAATCTAATTCGCGACCCGCGAAGTTCAAAATCGTAATTGATTTCGTCGATTCAGCATCCGGTAGCACCAAACGAGGTTAGGTCAAGGTGTTATTCTCGTGAGTTATCCACGATCTAACGATCCATCAATCTATTTGGTGCCGATCGATGCTCAATCCATCGAAATTAATTACGATTTTGAACTTCGCGGGTCGCGAATTAGATTCCGTGCACTGTTCATGTGCATTTTGCGAGTGTGTGGGTGTGGTGCGGATCGCGACAATCACTTTGACCGTCATTCGTTCGAAGCACGTGACTCGTTTTCGCGAGCGCAATTTAGTAAAATATTGTTGTTAGTAGGTTATTACGCCATTGGAAATATTAATTTTTTTATAATTGATATTAAAGAAATAACAAATTTTTATAATCTTTTTTTGTGGCAATTTTTTTAATTACTCAGTGACCTAATGACAAAGTTATTTGTAGCTGATCTGTACAATTTGTATTCTTTGATTACTAAACGTAATAGTTTTGAATAAACCATAATTTGAGTATTAATTTAATTACAAAAAGCTTTTCTTTATTCAAATAATGGAAAGTAACTAAACAAGGTCTACCAAGAAATCTCGCGACATGAAAAACTCACTAAAATATTGATGTTCGCAGTAAAATTTTGGTTTGAAATTGTGGCAACACTTCATGATCAGAAGGTGTGTAAACAAGGTTAGTTTTTCAGTCGCGAAGAGAAACTTGCGAAGGAGAATAGAGCTACGAAAATGGCGAGGTTAGTAGAAGAACAAAGTTCATTAGAAATGAGCGATGAAAAGGAAACGTGAGTATTTTCACGATGACAATTGTCCACGTAGTTTAGACGTTATTTAGAATGACAGTGTCACAAATGGTTTAGTTAAATTTCACTGTTGTGATTTATCCAGGTTGACGAATTTTCTAAACTCAATTTCAAGACCTTTTTTAAACATGACATTTCAGTCAATTTACATGTTGATATTTAACTTAATATTAATGAATGTTGCATTTTTTAGCCTTGAGCAGGAGTCGTACTACTGGGTGGATATTACACAAGACTTCTTTGAAGCTATCAAAGGTGGGTTTAATTGATGTTAAAATTTTTTTTCACAGTAGTTTGCATGAATATTATATCATGATAGTTCATTGAACTCTTGAGATTATTGAAATATTAATAAATCGTTATAATTTTCAATTTAGAGTTGGAGTTGGGAGAATTGGTGCACGATGATCTCTTTGGATTATTTGATGCAATGTCTGCTATTGAGATGATGGATCCAAAAATGGATGCTGGAATGCTGTGTAATCGAGGCAACAACAAGCCATACACCTTTTCACAGGCAGCAGATAATGGAATTATCAAGTTGGATGGTCTTACACCTTCAGAAATCATTGGAATAATAGATTCAACTTATGCCTGTATAGTTTCATGGTTGGAGGGTCACAGTTTGGCACAGACAGTGTTTACTAATTTGTACTTGCATCAACCTGATCAAATTGTTGATAAGACTTTGAAGACTTTTTGTTACGCCGTTTACAAAATAATCGAGGAAATTAGGGAGTGTATCATAAAAGCTTCCGTGTATGAAGAAGAGGACTTCCAGAGTGTTATGTATGGAGGTTATAAACTGCAGTCAGATATTACAGAACAAAAAACTATTTCAATGTTGAGAGAAGTTGAAGAAGAATTGCACAGGAAAAGTAGAATTAAACCTGTTGATGATGAGACCGAAAGAGAGGTAAAGTTTCAAGTATAAATGAATATTTTCAATCTTTAAGCTCAAACATACACTTGTAACTTTTAAGTCGATTTTAATCTAATTTTATTTATTCTTTATTTTTCTAGTACAATGATGGATTAGCTCTTTATGCTAGGATACGGTTTACAAAAATGTTTTATCAAATTTTAACATTAATGGGGAGAAAAGAGCAGCTCCAACAAAACTTGAGTGGATCTCAACGTCTTCTTTCAAATTGTTCAGATATGATACAAGTTATGATAAAAACAGTCAGTAGAGGAATAAAGGCTGATGAGATCAGTAAGTAATTTCGAATATTTAATAGTAAAAATTTATTTGTTGATTTACTATAAAGCTTCTTCATTTTCTTTCCAGCAAATCATCCTAATGTGATGGGTTTTGATCCAATGATTAACCAAAGATTACTGCCACCTACATTTCCAAGATATACTAAAATCAAACCAAGAATTGAAGCTCTTGAATACATAGATGAACTTATAAATCGGTTTAAAACTGTCACTAAAATTACAAGCTATACTAGTTTTCATGCTGCCTTGGTAATTTTTTTTTCTCTATTTATTACTTTCACTGTTTGCATTTGAAGTTTGAATTCGTTATCATATTTTTAGGACTTTTTCTTGGAATTCTCGCGTCAAAGTCCATGTATATTGTCAAGATCAATGCTCCAAATTGTTTATTTGCCATCGGTAAATCGCGTCTTTGGTGTTCATAACTTTATCGACGTTCTGAGAGATGCATCGAGAAATTTCATTGCACCACCCGCGCTGTTGCCAAAGAGCAGCTTATTGCAAAATCCTCAAGCGAAAGAGTGCGTTGATAAATTTTTAGCACACTGTGCGAGTTTTTTTGCAATTTTGTTACAGACGACTGGCCATAACAGAGCTAGACAAAGAGATAGATTAGCATATCTATTTGAAAACTGTGCAGCTTTGCAGGATGAGGTATCATACACACTTTCTTAAGCTATTATGTTTTTAAATTTACTTCATTATTTTAAATGGATTTTGCATTTTTACAGGCTGAACGAGTCGACAGTTTTATGCACGCACTGTCGCTCAAAAGTGATACTCCAAGGCCTCATTTGGCGTGTTTTGGAACGTGGATTTTGTATCATACATTGCGTGTGATGGTCATGTATTTGTTGAGTGGGTTTGAACTTGAACTGTACTCCGTTCACGAATATCATTATATATTTTGGTATCTCTTCGAGTTCCTGTATGGTTGGCTTGTGTCTGCAATAACGAGAGCAGATACGTTTATCATAGAGCAAGACATGCATAATGAGCAGCAAAAAGGCAGAAGCAGTAAGAAGAGTTCGAAAAGTAAAAAGAAGAAAGCAACGCCCAGGCCGTATTACTTGGAAATACTGATGTATCAAGCCATGCAAAATATTTGTGGAGGCTTTTACAAGGTAACGTGCAATGATTTCAAACTGTATTCCATAGTATGCAGCTGATTGGTTTAATCATAATTAATTTTTTTTAGGCATTAGTTGGCTTTCGTATGGACGACAGAATACCATTACCAGAAGTTCAATTCGATTGCGAACGTGTGCGTTATGAACACCGACTGTTACCTTTTTCGTCGTTGATTACACCACCGCCAGTCCATTATAAAAGGTTTGTCGAAATGACAAACGCTCAAATGTACAGAAACGTAAGTTTTCACTCTTGCACATGCACACGTTTGGTAAAATTACTACGTTTATTAGATTTATAAGTAGAAAATATATTTTCAGGAAAAGAACAGCAGCGAAACTCAATACTTTGACGGCTGTCGGCATTTTCATCAAGCCAAAAATATGTTGGATCGTGCACTCGAGCTCAATCCCGCCAATCCTAATACAGTAAATGAGGTAAATATTAAACATTTTCGTGAAGAAGAAATTAATTATTGGATTCGAATCAATTCGTTTTTATTACTTGGTTTACAGATCAATGACTTACTTAAAGTAGCTAAAACGAATTTCATCGTACTAAAGTTACTCACTGGTGGGCATAAAAAAGATTCGAAAGAGCCGCCAATATTCGATTTCTCGTGCCATCAACATTTTCCCATCATCAAACTCCCGTAAATGAATTTCAAGGACTGATTTAGAAACAGATATTTTTGGTTATTATTTATTTTGATTGAACGTGGAGAAAAAAATCACAATACCGCGCTGAATGATTTAACACAGGACGTAATTTCGTCTTCCGTGATTATAAAGGAATTTCTGTCGAAATTCAGTGACAAATTGCTGTAATTTACGGAGACATAGAAAAAAAACCTGACAATCCCCAAAAATATATGAAGCTCTAAAAAGTGATAAAGTTTCATTGTTATTGTAAGGCTTAGTTGATCGATTGTTAACAAACGTTTCTTCAAAAGACTTTCTCTCACACATTAATTTTTTTTGTAAGACTATGTTTGCAATTGTAAATATATGTTTTAGCAAGTTAAGTTCTATCGAACGAGACTAGAGTCTTATACGTTTCTTTGAAAAAAAAAGAAAAAAAAACGAAGCTTTGCTGTAGAAAAATCAAATTTTTCCTGGCAAACTTCATTCGAAGAATTGAATAGTGTACAAATTTCTTTTATTAGCTGTTTTTGGTTCATACGTTAGAATTATTCTAGTATACAAAGTGTGTTTATGATTGTGCTAAAAATGAACTGTAAAAAAGTGTATCCTTGGTGCACACGTAGATATAAATTAAGGATATAAAGAAATAAAGTGCTGTATTTTATCAACAGTGTGACGAGAATAAAAAGGACGATAAGATGTTTATTTCTTGCATTAGGCATTCATTGTTCAACTTTGCTTACATAGAATTTTTATTTTGCCTTTTTTTATTTCACGTAAATTTAATATTATATTTCAACGCGAAATTGACATATCTGATTTATGGAAAGACTTAATGTATATTATAATTTTTATAATTAAATTACACTCGAAAGTTGTATAATACGTTAAATAATTATCCGCGCGTTTAATTCATAAAATCTTTGTGAGTTGCAATGAAGAAGGAATAAGACAAATTGGCCAGTTTATATTTAAATTGAAGTAGGTGTATCAATGGTTATTATGTTGTTGTGCAATTGGCAAATAGCTTGAAATTTCAATTGTAATATAAAAATATTTGAAGCGTACTATATTTTTAAGTTTTAGAAAACCAATCTTATAAGTAAGCTCAGGGGCAAGATTAAGTTAGTGAATGTCAATTAAGATAACTAAACTTGTATTATAAAATTTTGTATATGTACAAAGATATAACTTTGTTATATTAAATTTTATAATATAGTAATGTATATTTATCAATTCAATAATTTTGGCATTTGCTTGTAAAAAAAAAAATTCTAAGAATGTTCAAGTGATGAAATAAACTTGTGAATAAAAATGATCAAACTTATTCATTGTGTAGATTAGAAGTGATAGATTTATTTTTACTATTACTTTTATTATAGAACGTACAATATCCTATGCATTACATAATATCTCTGAAAAGTAGTAAATTAATTATTCTAGTAACAATATCAAGGTTTAGTCAGACATCACTATTCGTCATAATTATACTAGTAGTAATATTACGGTTTAGTCAGACACCACTAATCGGCATGAGCAATATCATTAAAAAATCATTTATTACCCTAACTTTTATCAACAATCGTAATCATTATAATGACAATTATACTATCAAGTCAGGATGAACTAAAAAATCTTCTATAAACGTCCTTTCTTATTCTAAGTCCATCAGTAACATTGTTAGTTTTAGTTCGAGGCGCCAACTCATCCCAATAAAGCGATTGCGGATCGTAAGTTTCACTCGTTATCTTTTCGTCATTGTCCAACATTGTTTTTGATTTCCAAACACTAAAACCGGATAGTATCAAGAAATAGAAGAGTTCCACGGCACTAATAAGACTAAATCCAACGAACACGCCGCATAATCCACCGATGTTACCTGAAAAAAAAATCGTTGATTTTTATGAAATGATTGTTGCTTTAAAAGAATATAAAAGGTTGGATAGAAATATTACTCACTCAATAATTCATACCAGTAATAAGCGATATCTTGTTTGAGGCGAACTGTGCCATACTTGGAGAAAAATACGTTCACCAGACTCTGATTTACAATGTTGAGCTCTCCTCTGCAATCAAATTGTGAAATACACGTTATACTCAAGTTACATTTATATAATCGAATAAAAAATCAAATTACATAAACGATGTTCGATCGCTCTTCTCCAAATTAATACTCGAAGGGTGAAGAATATATCGGATATCATTGCACGTCGGGTAACAACTTTTACAGCGCAAGGTCCACGATTCGTTGTTGATCAAGTTGAACGTTTTTGCTTCGTCGCTGCTGTTGTCCATCTCGTAAGGTGAAACTGACCACCATTTCACTGCATCAAAATTTATTTTAAAAAATTCATGATTTCTATATCAATAATTCATTCGTAATAAAGGCTTTAAGCTTTTATTGAAATCTATCGATAAAACGTATATACAAATAAGTTGAAATTCGATTTATGACAATAAATAAAATTGCTGATATGTACTCACGTTTAAATTTAAGTAGACAGTCAACGTCGGACGTATTGCAAGCTCGACGATAAACTGAAATTATAAATGAAGCCAGGCATTGAATATGACGCGAGGTTGAATATTTAAAAATTATCAATACTGCAAATGCATGTCTTCTTGAGTGACATAATACGGATTCGCGAATAATTAATTTCAATTTATACGCTACTCGCTACATACTCTATTTTCGTATCAATCAAGGCATTGTACATCCATTAAAATTCAGAAGATCTCAATAAATCAAATTATCTCAAGAACAATTTTATCGACAAGTAAAAAAAACTCACATCGCATGGGGCAGTAAAAAGGTCGACAACCACAAGTGTACCAGATATCGTCGAGTCTGCATCCGACGATACAGTCACTATAGGTATATCCCTCAAATAGGGCACGGCCTTCTTCTTTGAATATAGACCTGCGATCTTTGACGGGGAAGCCACGAACAGCCTCGGAACTGTAGAACGACACGGCATCCAATTCGAGAAAAGTCTCGGTGCCAGGTGATATCAGTGCCGATCTCGAACCGCCCGATGTCGTATCTGGATAGTCGGTCGGATGAAAGATTGTTACCTTCGATTGGAAATAAATAAATACGTCGATATTTGCATGAGTGTGGAATTTACGAAAAAAAAATGAGAGCTTTTAGTGGCTCGCGATCAATATTTATGTGGTACATTTTTTTGGAGGGCTAATGTCAAAACAAACTAAAATATAGAGTAGCGTTTGAGTGGTATAGCAACAAGTTATCTGTAATTACTTTATTCGATTACTTCTATTTATAAAACTTTATTTTTACCTTCCATCCAACAATTGGCATCAGAGAGTAGAAATAGTCGTCTAAGTAGGGTTCCATCAGAAACGTCAAGCCTTTTATTATATCCAGTCTTTTAATGGTGTAAGGATCCGAAAGAAGATTTAGAATTGAAGTTCTGTCAAAAACAATATCACTCGATTAAACGAAAAAAAAACTAAGAGAATTTACACTCACCCTTTGATGTCATCGCTCTCGCGAATGTAATTAAAGACGCAGCAAAATCCATCTTGAGTCTTGCGGAATGCAAAGAGCTCCGAGCAATTTCGCGCTTGGAAGCGAAAGCGACACTTGACGAGTACCTCGTTACATTGCGATGTCAACTGTATATAATTGAGATGAATATGTTTTTTTTATATTAATTCTATGATTATAAGTACGAATTCACAGCTGGTAAATGTAAATTTAGCGAGAGGAAATGAAAAAAAGCGTACCTCTTTCATTAAATCCGTCACGTCGTACTTCTCGCCAAAGTATTTCCTCATTATGTCGCTCAGCTCGGTTTTCTTTTCGAAGTTGGTCTCGGCGGACGAAGTTTCGTAGAGGCTGCCCAACTCGTGCAGCAAATCGAGGATTTTGTCGAAAGTGAAGTTCGTTGCGCCTGACAGTTCTCTTGGTACGAATAAAAGTTTTTTTTTTAATAAATGCATTATTATTTTTTTTAATATCGCCGAGAGTGGAATATTGTAACTTACATATGTTTTGCAAGCCTCATTGCACTTTTGCGGCTAATGCGATTGAGAGTGCAGACTGAGACACCTGTCGAAATATTTCAAGGAGTATGATTTTCATTAATAATTAATATACAGTAAAACCTCGATAATTCGAAATTCTCGATAATTGGAAGTTAACTCCCGGACTCTTGAATTTTCTATGCTGACTAATGTAAAATTACCTCGATAATACGAAATTTGAAAATTCGAAACCTCGATAATTCGAAGGAATCTTTCCGCCTCTTGAGATACTTTTACATGTATTTTTACCTCGATAATTCGAAGTTGGTCCGAACAGTCGATATCGAGCGTATGCTACGTATACCTTGGTATAATCCGTTTACAAACATAATAAGCTCGAACGAGAGGCTTTATTTTCCAGCAGTATTCATGTGAGTGCCAAAGAGGAAACATGTCGAGTCAAAAATATAAATCACGTACTCTCAAAGAGAACATCGAAATACTCCGAAAAGTTAAACTTGGTAAAAAATTGAAATCGGAGATCGCGAAAGATGATGATATTCCTCTCAGTACATTATCTACGTACATAAAAAATAAAGACAAGATCCTACAAAACTTCGCAGAACTTCCCATTGGCGAAAAGCGGAAACGGAATTTGATGATATTATATGTTATACTTGAATAATGTGAAATGTTCATTTTTTAAATAAATAAATGTCGATCTTGATAATTCGAAATTTTTTTCAATTTTCCCACAAATTTATTTTGATAATTCGAACTTCGATAATTCGAAGGGGAAGCCCGAACTCTTGAGTTTCGAATTATCGAGGTTTTACTGTAGTTAAAAAATATTTTTAAATTGACGTGAAGTCTATGTCACCTGGTAGTTCCAACAAATTGGAAGGATAATTGTCCGATTCGACGACAGTAACCACCGGCGTGTGATAATAATCCAGTAAACTATTCCAAACGAGAGATCCCAGACTGAACATCATTATCGCGTGCAACGTTACCCAAATAATCCTACGAACCAGAGATAAAAATTTCAGTCGTATATAGTCCTTTGATTTTCAGCGATGTACTTGCAGCCAGCAAGACTCGAGTTTTCACAATAAGACTTGAGCTGCTCGAGGAGAACTCGTGGTTTGCTCGTTGGTTCCTTTTCTTCGTGCTTCCACGCCACTCTTGACCTCTCGATCACTCTACTTTTGCTACGTACTTCGTTCATCTTTGGCAAACTTCTCATTTTTTTCTACATTGACTACTGAAGTGATGGTGGGCATACGTAGGGTTCCGTATATCGATCGACTCTCATATCAAACACGGACGATCGCGATTAGCACGGCTTGGGAATTGAAAGCGAGGTGCTTCATAAATGATGCGTCTCATTTTTTTCTCTTTAGTTTCGATGTTGGAGCGATAAATAAGCTGAAAATTGAATAAATGTTTGCGTCGAGATTTTTTTTGTGATGTGTCGGTCGATTTGCTAATTTTAGTGAGCTTGCTGACGTAGACGATGATGTTATCGATTAATCGATGTAATACGAAAGTGTTTTGACCTTTGAAACCATTAAAGTGCGGCTTGCTTCTTTGAGAAAGCTTTGGATATTTTTGTCTTCACTTCTGCCATATATTTGAGGGAGATATTGTTTGAAATAATTACGCTTTGTTGATTAAATAAACTTCAATTTTAATTTTATATAAATGAGGTATTTATTCAAGTTTTATTTTTACTCTGGCAATCTTTCTACTCAAACATAAAAATTTCATAAGATACATTGTATATTCTATTTTTTATTTCAAAATTTTCTCAATGAATCCGCACAAAACTTCATAGGTTAAGACGTAACCTGCAACACCATACAAATTTTAAAATTCAAACTCATATTATTTCTGAAAAAAAAATCATCATGTGCGAAGACACGCCACCGCGGATAACTTTGCGAATAGTAGAAAAAGCTTTGATGAGAAAGCCAAAACTAGGTGGCTGGAGAAATAAGGTCACGGGAGTCGAGTACTTGAATGGAGATTCGCAAACAGGACCACGTCCTAAGAGAATCCCACCCGAGAGAACGTGCAGTCGAAAAGTGCAAACTGTCCTCGTGAAGGACGAAGAATGTCAGCCGGATTACGATCAGGCCACGCAAATGTGGCGGTACGTCAACGCTATCGCGTAGATCAGTGTAATTTTTTTATTATGATTTTCGTAGCATCTGCTTACACGATGGACTGTTGTAATGATGAATGAACGTTGCAGAGTGTTAATTTTAGAAGTAAAGCCAGACAAGAGTATCATTGTAGTCGAATGAATTTTTAAGTTTTACGATTCGGGGTTTTTAAATTTTCCATAAAAAAAGGAGAATAATATCGGCAGAAGATAGAGTTAACCGTAATCTTGTTTTATTGAAAGAATTCCACTTCGTCGCGGATATTCCATATCAAATGATATTGGAGTGCATGCTGGGTCAGATTGATGAGTTTTATTTTTTTTATTGGTAATCGATACTGCAAGTAATATTAAATTGATACTGTCGGCAGTTCTATTCTAATTTTCATTTGCTAAAAAATTCATTCGACTTCGTAGAGAAAAATACAGAATTTTATAGCTCCACCATATTGATCGATAAGTTGATTGTCATGCAAGCTTTTATAACAGTAACATCGACTTTTCGAAACGAATACATAAAAAAAAAAATAAATCCAATTGAATGACGGCTGTTGTAAACATCTCAAACGCATTAATTCCCAGAAAAGCTCTCTCTACATGCCGATAAAAACTGACTATGTATACATATCGAAAATCCGCTCGAAAAGTTTTTTTTATTTTTTGCAGACGTGACTGTTACATAGCGAGCGTATCGGACAAATATGTAAGCGCCAAGCCATACAAGACATACGAGGAGCTACAGGATTCGGCGGATGTCATTGGCAAGGCAGCCCTTGTCATTCAGAGATGTTACAGGGCCTATCGAATTTTAAAATTCGTTCGTGCTTGCGCGAGAATTTACCGGCAATGGCGCGACCAATGTGACAGGCTACAGCAGGAAAAAATACTCGAACGCAGGTATTATTATCTTGAGGGGATATATACTGAGAGGAGGGGGAGAAATGACATGTTCTCTCTCTCTCTCTCTCTCTGCGCGAGAGATATGCTTGAAATAATAGACTTCCTGTCGGATGCACGCCATGGGAAATAATGTATGGTTTTGTTTTTGTAAGCTCAGTAAAAAAAAAAAATTTTTTTTTCGAGTGGAAATATTCGGTTATGGTCAGACAAGGGCTCTCTATACTTTGAATTAAATTTCTAAAAATAAACAATAATAAACATTCAAGTTTCTTGGAGCGTAAATTCTCGAACTTTAAAGAAAACGCGACGAGTTGGACTGTCAAGCTTTAAACGAGCCGCAAACTCTGAGAGACTTTGACGCGCTTATGAGCCATTTGGAAAATTCCGATGACCAAAAAGCGTCTGTAGTCAGTTCGCCAATGGAGCAACTGGAAGCTAAACGTCGTACTTTACTGATAGCCGACGCGAAGCTTCGACCAGCTCGCGAGCAACGAATTCGTGACTCGCGAATGAGATTCCTTACGTATCATTGCAAACCGAAAAGGTGGACGGACAAGAAAGGTAGAACTGTGGAGATGTTGAGTCTTAAAAATCAAGCAGCTCAAGAATGCTGGGAACTTTATGAATTGTTGGAGACCGAGGTTACGGGAGATGACATTGGATGTCGAATGGAGATTTTATTGAAGGTCTTTTATTGATAGATGATTGTTTGAAGTTTGGGTGATTGAGAATCTTTTTTTTTGGTGCAGGCTAGAAGTTCTGTTGATAATCATGACTGTCGAGATGCATATAAGTTTCGTTATTTGTTGGATCAAGAAATCGTTGTGATTTCCGAGGGAGTGGATCCGGAAAATTTTGGATTTTTGAGAAAAAGAATTTCAGGTGAGATTAAGATTTTTGATATCCGACGATTTTCACAAAGGATTCATTACACTGAAAATAATTAAAATTAAAATTTCAAACACAAGACAGCTTGAAATTTAATTAACTCTCTAGAACGTCAAAACGCTAACGAATGAAATGAACAATATTTGAACAAAAATATCCACAAAAGGCGACTAATTAGCATCTCTGTTTGTACTTCCCAGTTTAACAAACGCAATATATCTCTCACAAACACGAAAAAAATAAACAAAGAAATAATAATACGCGAGGAAATAAACCAGACGATGTTTTTCAGCGAATGTTTTAATAACTTGCAACATGTTTACTTTCGTCAGAATAAACTGCCAGTCTCTCTCTCCCGCGCGTGTGTGTGTATACAAGTCGGCCACTCGCTGGATAATTTATCGCAAACTCAAAAAGCTTACTCTCGCTCACTTTAATTATAAACGTACATACATACGGACATACAACAAATTTAATCTTTCTAACTCGACGAGCGAAGGTGCTTACTTGCAATTCGTGCAAAACTCGCACAACTGTACGTGCACGAGCGTCGACGGGAATGGCAGTCCGCGCATACGCGATTACGAGTTTCGCCAGCCGCTGGAGAAGGACCGAATTTTTTGCTCGAGCTGCGGCAAGCTTCTTCCCCGTTGTAAATTTGCCGTAACCGCTAGAAAGCAACCCGTGCGCAAGTGCAAAGGTGAGCTTGCAAAACTGTTATACTCTTCTTCGCGAATTATGCGTGAGTGATGGGGTTTGTTGACTTTTGTACGAAAGTTGTATGGTTGATTACCAAGTTTTGTTTATACATACTGCAACTTGTTTAATCTAATTTGGCATTCGAACGCTGTAATTTTCGTGAGATTTGGTTGATTTTCTAAGGAGATTCGAGTATTTTAGAAAAAAATATTCGTCAAACGGTCAACTGAATTTTCAACAATCGTTCCATCCAGCCTGCGTCCGTTTGCACCTCAACGTTCGTGGTCACGTGGATATTAAACCGTACGAGCACATCCTCTCGCTTATTCGCAAATCCGAGCGTTGCTCGGGCGTCGATTGCAGTCTGGTGGAGTTCATGTCGTCGTCGGACGTTCGCCACTTGGTGGTCGACATCTGGCACGGAAGATCGGTGCTGAGCGAAAGTTCGAATCCGCGAGATTTGCGTCTACCCCGTTACGAGTTGGATCAGCCTTGGAGTCCGTGGAATTGTATTTTATTAACGGAAGACGAAGCTGAGGCTCATGCTTGTCTCGGCGGTGGTGGAGAGATGTATGCTGTTCATTTGACGAGGCTCATCAAGGCGGCGCAGCGTACCGCGAAGATGGATTTTCAGTGAGAATTTATTTTTGCTTTAGTAAATGGTCGAAGAAATGATAATTTAATTTGTATACGTTATAATATTCAATGTTCTCACAAAATTATTTCTTTTTTTAATAACTTCAAATACTTTTTTTACGTTGACTTCGTAGATCCATCTACCGGAAGTTACAAAAGCTATAACAATAACAATTTCGAATACAACATAAAATCCATTGAAAAAGATATTTTTCTAAATATATCAACCAAAATTTATTATTTGAACATCTGACAAATAAAAATAACATGAACAGAAACGAAATTAAAAAATAGGATACAACATTTTCATTTTAAGCAACAAATCTCATATTTTTTTCATATTTCCCAATATTTGATAATAATCCGATATTCCATTTTATTTTCTCATACTTCTCTTACTCACTCTTTTTCTCTTTCTCCGAACCTCGTTTGATTTTCGTCGGCATACCACTGAAATTGAACTACTTTCCGTCTTGCAGGAGTCTCGTTGCGTCTGAGAGGTGCACCGAGTCGGCAAAAATTGATGACAGCCAGAGTTGCCGGTCGATATATGACTTGTAGCAATCGAAGCGAGGATTTAATAGGACGACTCCGTGCGCTGACTGATCGCTTTATTTACAGAGTCGAGTGCGTTGAACTTTTTCTTTTATATCGAGAAATACTTATTTTTTCAATAAATTTATTTTTAGAAAAACAATTATTCATATTTTCTTAACATTGCCCATCGGAATGTCACTGGCAAGGTTACTTTTAAATACAAAGTAGTTTAATTTTACGAACTTGAAAAAAAAATATTTACGACAAGTCATATATATTTCCTTTCACATAATTATTCCGCGCAACATGACTCGGTATTTTGTTAGCTGCTATTTCCGCCTGCATGAAAATCGATTTATGGAAAGAAGCACACGTAACGTATGCATTTTAATGCGCGTATTATACCAAGGCAGAAGAGCGAGCGATGTAAATTAAAAAAATTCTTATTATACTTTTTTTTTCACCAGATACGCGCGAAGTCAATCAATTTTAATTTATGCAGATTCAGTTTGGAAATACGGCGTTGATGTTAGATTACGTTTTCTTTTTGGGCTGGTAAATTGTTACGATGAAATTGAAAATTAGCGCTAATTTGCCGAAAGTAGATCACGCAGTTATTCCGGTACGAGAAGATGCCTGAATAAATTTCATATTTAAAACGAGTCGAAATTGAAAAAAAAATGTTGGCGAATTATTTTGTAACTTCCAAAAGATTAAAGCTAGTTTGTTTCTTTTATCGAAAAATTGACGAGAAAAACCATTTAAGTACCTCCTTTGTACTCTAACGACGGAAAAAGTCGCTGTTAACAGAAATAGCAAATAATTCGAGCAAAGCAATCAAGCTGATTAAATTGAAAAAAAAGCAAAACGTGATCATCGATCTCTCTCTCTCGCAAGTCGTTACATCTTTGAAAGTACCGGCAAAAGTTTTCACAAAAGTCCTCGATTCTCGAGTATTTTTTTCATTTTCTCTCTTTACTCGCGGCCAACAACGAAATCCCCCAATACACCAGCCTCGAAAGAGAGGGGAGTTATAGGAAAAGCGAGCCAAGGTGACTCGATCATCGACCAAGCATCGCGAGAGTTGCCGTTGGCAACTTCACGTTAAAAGCTTCTATACTTTTGTTCCAGATCGAGCGCGCGCACATAATAATCCACCTGACAACACAAGAAGAAGAAGAAGCAGCTTACTAAAGTCTGTCTCTCATTGTGTTTTCCTTTGCCTTGTATTTTTTCCACATTTATATTTCACAATCTAAGTACTCGATATACTTTCGCGATATTGAATTACACTTGGAGGTATACGACGAACGACGACGACGCGAACGCCAAATCATTTATTTGCTCGATTAGCTCGACGAACGCTGTGTGTTTTTGCCACTCGGAAGAGCACGCGAGACTTTTTTTTCTCTTTTCCTCTCTCGCGATTTTACCTTTTTATTTTCTTCTTCTTTGACACACGTAGCCGAGCGGAAAAATACGATTACGAAGAGAGAAAGAGACGAAAAAAAGCGATTTTCAACGATTGGCTCCTTTTCCAACTTGTCACGCTTCTCGGTAAGTAAGCTGCACTACTACGCCTTTTTTTTAATACTGTTACGAGGGTATTTTATTTCACTGCGAATGGAGATCGAATCACATTAAACTTCAACAAATATTTAATACTTGAAGGGAATTTTTTTTTGGTATGTAAGAAAAAAAATTTTTTTTTTTGACCTCGTTTTGTAAGGAAGCTACGAGAACATGAATTCGTTGGTTCGCGTGATCAGCGCAAATGTTTGTTTTATTTCGGTAATAGTGGTGAATCTCGATTTGACCGCGTTCTACATAAAGTACATGCAAATAATGTTATTCGTCGGAAATATTTACGTCGTACTGAATCCACAAATTAATCTTTAATTCATGAATTTACATAGTACCACTTATACTTTAAAATATCACATGAAACTCGACAAATTATTCTAATTGGCTGTACACTCCAGTAAAGGAAAAAGATCTCGTTATTCCAGACGACTGGTTTTAATCCGACAAATTGCAAAATTCAGAGTAAAAAAAATTGAAGGTAAAAGTGACGAAACCATTTTTTTTCCTTCCAAGAAATACTCGTTTTCAGCGTAATAAGAAGTTTTATTATACATTTATTTACGTAGCGTCGTCTTTCGGATATTATCGAAGATCGATTCCATCGTATACAATAAGGAGAGCATAAACGCAACCTGTTGTAACTTTACTCGAGCAGATAAATTATATTATCCCTGCTACAAAATTTATGTATGTATACACCTACAGCAACGAAATATTATTCAGAAGATATATCCACTAACTATATTTCTTAGCCGAGCGTCAATGCACGAAGACTTTGCGTAATTATGAAAGATGATAATTCGAGCGAGTGTATGTGTGTGTATGTGTCGCGGCGGAATTTTCACGCCTGACACGCTCGCGTCACTGCATCAACTGTGATTACCTGAGGGAGTTGAAATGTGTGCGTGTATACATATAGGTGTGTAAGCTACTGAGAGTAGATAGGGTAATTCCGAAAAAGGCATTTAGATGATTAGGGAGATTTGTAAGACGCTGTACTTTATTTTTATCAAACAAAATTTTTTAAAGATTAAAAAAAGTTTATTTTTCTCTTCCATAATTTTTGTCAGAATATTTTTTTTAATTAAGATCCCGCGCAGAAACGTTGACGAAATTATAAAGTGAAAAATATAAAAGCCACCGAGTATTAAAAACTTTAATTTACAGCGAGATGGTTACTCTTCTTTTTTTTTTCACCACAAAAAAAAACCCGCTGTAAGACGAAATTAATAACTTAAGAAGGTAGACTTCATCGTCTACTCTCGCGCCACTAACCGTAGCGCAGTTATATTATCCGCTTTCACCGCAGCTTTAACTTGAGTATCAAGTGCGTCGCGTTTTAATTTTTTATCGTGCAATTCGACTTTTTTTTAGAAAAGACACTCGAAGTATCGCGGAAAATCTTGTTTTATCCATTACTGTCTGCTTAATTTTATTATATGAAATCGTGCCAACTTATTTAAAAACCTTACGTATTATTATATTATGAGTGTTCGCAATCTTATTAGATTCAGAAAATTTCATTCTCGATACATTAAATTATGTTGAATCATAAAAAAAGCTCGCCGACAATATCCTCCGCAACATTGCGCGCGTCGACATTTTTTTTTAGCAAATGCGTCACGTTTTCATGCAAAACTTAACAATGTACGCGCTCGCGCAGGCTTTTCTCTTTACTTAAAGTTATTCTAATTAGTTTTACGGACGGATCTCATCTCATTTCCACGAGAGTGCTAGTAAAGCCGTCTCGTTTCTTTTGTCAGCGCGTTTCTCGCTCATTTTCTTGCTTTAATTTCTTTGCCAACACAGACACACACTTTGTCATATATACTACACACGTATCTCGTTATGACCAAAAGGATTATCTTTGTTATTTTTCTCATTATCAAAACTTTTCTTTGTGCCTTGTCGGAAAGTAAAACTTTGCCCGGGGGGTGTTATCAAGTATCAACGTTTCTGTTATTTAGTATCTCGCGAAAGCATGCAAGCTTTATTTAATCTCGGAGTATGCTGCTTGAAACTCATTGTGTGTTTTCGCTTGACTTTAATGAAAGTCGAATTTTTCCGAGCATATGATTTAGTTATACAGTTGAATCTTATTTCTAAACTGGCAGAAATATTTAATTATTCACGAATGTTGAAGAACTGGCGAAGAAATAAAATTACCGTAAAATCCCTTTAATGACCATCGCAATTTTCCAGCGTTATTTTCTTCTCTCTCGAGCGTCCCTTTAACCACAGAATCGTCGCCGCACGTGCTGCTGCTGCCTTTTCCCTCTCATCTCATAATTACTTTGTTCGCTTAGGTGCTTCTTTTCTTTATTTTTTTTCTTCTTTTTTTTTTGCTGTCGTTCAAAACAGCCGCGGTTTCCACTTTAGCCGCTCGACGAATTTCGCACTACTCTCGCTCTGTCGGTGGGAGCGACGAATCTCTTGGTTTACCTCTGGATTTTAGATGTATTAACGCGTCTCTCTGCTTTTGTCGTCGCGTGTTGGCAGACTGTGGTTTTGTCGGATCTTTGAATGAGCGTACCGCGTTTACACTTCAATATTACGCAGTGGAGAATTTTCGCCTCTTTGAACGTTTTCAGTAATGTTCGACGAAGGAAAAAATGAGACGACTATAAGTTAAAATGTATGCTTTTAATTTTTTTTTAGTCGATTAGAAAGTAAAATTGCGCTACTAACTCTTTTGAAGCTCATCTGCGAGAAGAAGGTGCATAAACGAGCCAAGAATTTTTTTTCTCTCCAAAATTATGTTGCCGCAACATCGTTGAATAAAACATAGGAGCATATACATCGTTGCCCTCATTACATCATTTTTCTACTACAGTACTCTGCTCAACATTTACCCGTAAAATATAACTCATCAAGCGTAATTATTTTTTCTTATTTTTTTGTTTGTTTCTTTTCATTTTATTTTGTCATTATCCGCAAAACTGCACAACAAAAAGGTCCATACGAACGTCATCGCGCACGATCATCAACCATACCAATGATTGAAAAATATCTTTCTCCACAGAGAGCAAAACTTTATCACACTACAATGGTGTTTGTAACAGAAATCGAAGATCGCACCTCGCCCAAGCCATTCCTGGGCGGTTGGCGCGACGTTGCGCGCGACCTCGAGTATCACGACGCCACGTGTCAGACACCAGCGGAATTCTCGAGACCACGGCAACGGGTATCCAGACCAGCGCAGACTTCGGCATTACGGGAATATCGCTCGAGATCCGTGCAGCTTGTCGCTCGAGTTGACAAAGGGGTGCAGGCCAACTCGCTGATTCCCGAGCTCGGTGAATGTGTGCTCAAGGCTAACGATTTGGACGAGCAAACTCGGAGGGACCTTGCGGCTGCTATAATTCAGAGGTTTTATAGGTAAGTTACGAGGATAATTTTCAAATGAAGACCACAAACATCCTTTTTTTTTATATATATATTCTATCGAACCACATTTTTTTGATGTCTTAAATTGTATTTACAATTTTTTTTTCAAAGCGAAGCTTAAAAATATAGTATTTTCTGTACCTATATGCATGGAAAAAGAAAGAAAGAGAAAGAGAGAGAATAAATATGTGAACATATGTACATTGTGCATAGGGCAATATATCGGAAAACACCAAAGCAAAGCGATAAAAGCCCAGAGGTGCATCGCCTTAGGGACTTGGATACACGCGATCGTTCAGCAGGATAAGCTCCTAGAGAGCGCGAGAAAGAGAGAGAGAGAGAGAGAGAGAGAGAGAGAGAGAGAGAGAAGAGGAGGACAAACGTGGCATCGAGCAATCGTGTGTATGTGTGTGTATGTGTGTCCTTTACGATCGACCGATGTGTACATATATCGGCTATGGCAATTTAGATGACGATAAGCCCTTACGAAAGCGATATCGACGCGTCTCTCTATGTGTGTGAATTGCGTGCGCGCGGACCCGAGGATATACTTCGTTATCTTTGTGCCTCTTTTTATTTTCGTTTATCTCTTCTTCTTCTCTCTCTCTCTCTTTCTCTATTTTTTCACCCCGCCGAAGTTTCTCGTTAAGCGCTAGATGGAAATTGCGTTCCTTTTACGACGCGCGATATGAGAAAGGAGATTTGTTTTGCTTGAGTGATGCGTACGCCGATACCCTGTTAGAAATGATCAAGAATTATTCGCGAATAGTTCGCGAATTTTTCGTTTAACGCGAAGAACGGGGCTCATAA